>JAHHUM010002967.1:63705-181904 GCA_036173005.1 Crenichthys baileyi | reverse complement strand
TTAATTGTGTCATTTTTCCTTCAGTATATAATGAAAATGGGTCCCACTGACCCAAACACCACCCAAGGGTTAAATACGCCTGCATTCATTAGCGACTCATCGTCTGCAGCCAGCAACATGGCTGGGTTTTAATTTGTGCATTACACTGCGTAATCAGTTATGGGTTTTAATGTTGAAAAAATGTTTGATAAAACTGTTGAGCTGGATGTTGTTTTGATATTTTTGATATATTCGTTAAAGCTTATATATATATATATATATATGTTAAATTGAAAATTTTTGAGATTTTATTATTAAACGCATTAACATTTATTACCACATAAACACACATAAAATACTGAAAACTGGTACCGTTGAGTACCGGTATTGATTTCCAGGTACCGAGTATCGGTACGGTATAGGTTCAAATGTAAAAGGTACCCATCCCTACCTATGGGTCTAGAATATTGGAGCTAGAGCTAAGCGCAATAATGCCTGCTGGCATTGTTAATATGACCAGTCGATTTATCAGATTTCCCCACACTGTGGCTATGAAACTTTGCTTTGCTTCGATCATTTATGATTGAATGTGGTTATGTAGAGGCCAGAAGATGAGGCGGAACCTTATATGCAAACATTGAGGTGCAGCTTGATTTATAAAGGGGAAATTGCTTGCTGGTTTGCATGCCCATGGCTTTATAAGTCTGGATTTTCTTTACTGTGTGCCATTTTTGGCTTTTGGGCGTATGTAGACATTCAGTATAGATCCTACGCAATGTTTTATAATGAGACCCCTGAATTATGCCATTTATTTGTTTTCAGCCTCCATTTCTTTGATAGCACTAAATGAAATCCAATGCAACAAATTGCCCTCAGAAGTCACCCAATTAGTAAACAGAGTCTACCTGTGTATACATTTATTTCAGTCAAACATGTTATAAAAGGTTCAGTGCTCAGTTGTGACCAAAAGAGTACTCTGTGATGTAAAACACTACCTGTGACAGAAAACTAACAACACATCACCCTAAACACCTTTAACACATAAAAGCATATTCATGTGTTAGAATGGTCCAGTCAAAGTTCAGACCTTCCAATAGAAAAATCTGTGACAAGACCTGAACAACATCTATCAGTGCAATCTGATTAAGTTATTTTGCAAAAATTAATTAGCATAATTTTCAGTCTCTAGATGTGCAAAGCTGGTAGAGACATACCCCAAAATACTCACCGCTGTAATTGCACAAAAAAGTGTTTTTATAATGCATTGACACCAGGGGCCGGAAAATTCTGCACTAAATTTGCTTTTTTTGGACACTTTTTTGAAATGCTAATGTCCTTCAACAACCACTGTGGCCATGATGCTAAAAGAAATTTACCCTCAGAATGATGGGAGAGAATGAGAAGGTTCACACAGGCAGCACCAGCTCCAGAGCCAAAGATCGTGATTCTCTCTGGGTCTCCTCCAAAGTGGCCAATGTTTTCATTGAGCCAGCGCAGAGCCTGGATCTGGTCCAACAAACCATAGTTCCCCTTAGCAGATTGGTCCCCTGTGCTCAGAAATCCTGCAGGGTAAACAAGAGCAAACACAGAGAGAAAACACAGGTTATATGTGAATGGAGGAGCTTGTCAGAAATTCAGGGACACCAGATACAAGAATCTGTTATTTTCAATTAGCCCATACAAGCGGGAGAAAACACCTTTTATTGTCATGGACGACACAGCCTTGAAGACCCTGCCTCTCTGAAGAGACTACACACAAGAAGCTCACAAAATTACTAACTTTCAAAGCCCACGCTGAAAATACGACACAGTTTGAAAGAAAAATATTAGCAGAGAGCAAAGGAAAGCAACAGAAGGCATGTTTCACCTACTGTCTGGACACACATTTACACAGAAGGTGCACACCCACAACAACAAGAAAAAATCAACTGAACATAATGCAAGCCGTGCGCACAAACAGAATGCTTTGTTCTTTTAGGAGTACATTATTGTAGTTCACAGGGGCTCGACGCTATTTTGCCCAGTGACAAATGTAGCTTTTCAAATGCATTACTATTTGATGACTGTAACGCCTGAAAAACATGTTAAATGATTTCCTGGATGTGAACACTCCTCAAATCAGTGGCAAAAATGATGAAAAAATACCATATCTGATTTGGCCAGTTCCTGTCCTGACAGTCCTTAAGAGCTGTATTAATTGTGCCACTTCCTGTGAGGGTCGTCAGTTTCACAGCATTGACCATGACTGATACTAGGGGCCAGTGAACTGACACAAGATTTTAACTTTGATTTGGATCTAATATATCATCACAAAATAGCATGACGAGTTCTTATCTTCATTATGTATGGCAAGAGTGATCTGGTAATAATTTAAGTGGTAATATAAATTTATGTCAATTCTGTCAGTGGCCTTGGGTGCATGGCTAATGATGTCAGTTAATGCCCTGCTAACAGCTAACTGTGGTATCTCTTATTACTCATTACTTCCACTACATTGTTGACAAATTATGAATCATAATCTATCAGATTTATGTTTTTTTCTGTGGTTTACATCCATTAGTTATTGGATCTAATTGATTGTTAAAACATGGAGCATAAAAGCATACCTTCAGTGCTGTAAAAAAGTATTTACCCTCATTCATATGTAATCTGTTTTTGCTTCTTGTCATGTTTAGGCATTACAGATCATCAAGCTAATTTCAAAATGATCATTTATCATCATTCATTATTCAGGAAATAACTGTGCTTAACTGTGAATCAAAACATAGCTTAAATAGAACCTGTCTGACAGCACGAAGTAGGCTAAAAGATTTTTAAAAAGCAACATAATCTAAAGAAATTCAAAAAACAGATAAGAAGTCTTTCTGGAAACTGTAAAGTAGGCACAAAAGCCCATCTCAAAAAAATATCTTGACAATCTCCAAGGGTTTTAGGAAAATATTCTATGGATTTAGAAGACAGAAATGAAACATTTTGGAACGTTTGCATACTGTAATGACTGACATAAAACTAACAGAATTTCAGAAAAAGAAAGCCGTAACAGTTAAATATGGTGGAGCTGGTGTGATGGTCTTGGGGTGCTTTGCTTCCTCAGGACCTTGCCATGCCTGCTGTAACTGGTGGAGCCATGGGTTAAAATTAATCATGCTCTCTAGCAGACAATCCTGAAGCAGAATATTAAGTAATCAGTTTGTGACCTTAAGCCCATGAATAATTCAGTTATGCAGCAGGATAATGATACAAGGCACAACAGCAAGTCCACCTCTTAATGTTTCAAAAAGGTTTTGGAATGGTTCTGATTGAGATGCTGTTGCATGACCTTATATTCAGTGGGGAGAACAAGTACAGGGGTTGGACAATGAAACTGAAACGCCTGTCATTTTAGTGTGGGAGGTTTCATGGCTAAATTGGACCAGCCTGGTAGCCAGTCGTCATTGATTGCACATTGCACCAGTAAGAGCAGAGTGTGAAGGTTCAATTAGCAGGGTAAGAGCACAGTTTTGCTCAAAATATTGAAATGCAGCCAACATTATGGGTGACATACCAGAGTTCAAAAGAGGACAAATTGTTGGTGCACGTCTTGCTGGTGCATCTGTGACCAAGACAGCAAGTCTTTGTG
Organism: Crenichthys baileyi; assembly: GCA_036173005.1. Taxonomy (NCBI): domain Eukaryota; kingdom Metazoa; phylum Chordata; class Actinopteri; order Cyprinodontiformes; family Goodeidae; genus Crenichthys; species Crenichthys baileyi. The sequence continues at coordinate 178,306 of JAHHUM010002967.1, read as the reverse complement.
ATGTATCAAGAGCCACGGTATCCAGGGTAATGTCAGCATACCACCAAGAAGGACGAACCACATCCAACAGGATTAACTGTGGACGCAAGAGGAAGCGGTCTGAAAGGGATGTTCGGGTGCTAACCCGGATTATATCCAAAAAACATAAAACCAAATCATGCCCAAATCATGGCAGAATTAAATGTGCACCTCAACTCTCCTGTATCCACCAGAACTGTCCGTCGGGAGCTCCACAGGGTCAATATGCACGGCCGGGCTGCTATAGCCAAACCTTTGGTAACTCATGCCAATCGTTGGTTTCAATGGTGCAAGGAGCACAAATCCTGGGCTGTGGACAATGTGAAACATGTATTGTTCTCTGATGAGTCCACCTTTTACTGTTTTCCCCACATCAGGGAGAGTTCCGTGGTGAGAAGCCCCAAAAAAAGTGTACCAACCAGACTGTTGCATGCCCCAGAGTGAAGCATGGGGTGTGGATCCGGTGATGGTTTGGGCTGCCCATATCTTGGCATTCCTTGGCCCAATACTTGTGCGAGATCGGGAGCGTCACTGCCAAGGGACTACCAATACCATTCTTGATGACCATGTGCATCCAATGGTTCAAACATTGTATCCTGAAGGGGGGTCTGTGTATAGGGATGACAATGCACCAATATACACAGCAAGACTGGTGAAAAGATTGGGTGCATGAACATGAAAGTGAAGTTGAACATCTCCCATGGCCTGCTCAGTCACCAGATCTAAATATTATTGAGCCACTTTGGGGTGTTTTGGAGGAGCGAGTCAGGAAACGTTTTCCTCAACCAGTATCACATAGTGACCTGGCCACTATCTTGCAAGAAGAATGGCTTAAAATCCCTCTGACCACTGTGCAGGACTTGTATACGCATTCCCAAGACGAATTGACGCTGTATTGGCCGCAAAAGGAGGCCCTACACCATACTAATAAATTATTGTGGTCTAAAACCAGGTGTTTCAGTTTCATTGTCCAACCCCTGTATTTGATACACTCCCGATTTTGCAGGTTTTCCCACTAGCATAACATGTAGAAGTCTTTAATTTTTATCATAGCTACTCTTCAACTGTGAGTGATGGAATCTCAAACAAAAATCCAGAAAATCACATTGTGTGATTTTTAAGTAATTAATTTGCATTTTATTGTATGACAAAAGCATTTGATAAATTTAGAAAAAACAAACTCAATATTTGGTACAGAAACCTTTGTTTGCAATTACAGATATCAGACGTTTCCTGTAGTTCTTGACGAGGTTTGCACACACTGCAGGAGGGATTTTGGACCACTCCTCCATAAAGATCTTCTCTAGATCCTTCAGGTTTCGGGCTTGAGAATCAATGCTGTGGGTGCCAGAATTTGTACGTTAAAGGAAGAGGGGGCGGGAGGGGGGGGGGGGGGGGGGGGGGTGGGGTGGGGGGGGGGGGGGGGGGGGTGGGGGGGGGGGGGGGTTTTTTTTTTTTTGGGGGGGGGGGGTGGCAAATGTGATTGGTCAGGAGGACCACATTTACACTAATGCTTTGTATTTGTATAAAAACACCCTGTAAGAGCTGAAAGCAGGGAACCTCTGGAATGTTTGATGAAGATCTTTTGTGCATTGTGATAAATAAAGGTACCCCCCGTGAAGGCTGGGAGGAGAGAGAACTCTGAGTTTTGTGTTAACTGCTTTAGCTCAGTAGTAAGGCCGCACTCTTCTACAGTCGCTGGGCAATACGGAGTTTCAGTTCCCTCCAAAGATTTTCGATTGGGTTCAGGTCTGGAGACTGGCTAGGCCACTCCAGGACCTTGAGATACTTCTTATGAAGCCACTCCCTAGTTGCCCTGGCTGTGTGCTTCGGGTCATTGTCATGCTGGAAGACCCAGAAATGACCCATCTTCAATGCCCTTACTGAGGGAAGGAGGTTGTTGGTTAAAATCTCCCGATACATGGCCCCATCCATCCTCCCCTCAATACCGTGCAGTCGTCTTGTCCCCTTTGCAGAAAAGCATTCAATCACATGTGTGATTAAAGTGGAACAGGATCATTCTACCTTGAAACGAGATTGTTTAAAGCAGATCTGTTTCAGATACATGGAAGTTTTATTCTGTTTATGAACAGATGAAAAAAGGGGAATTCCTTAATGCATTTTTAGCATTAGGATCACACTGACATAGAGACAGGAAGACATAGACTGGATTGGCATTTACTGAATTATTTTACAGGTTTAACAGAAGTATGATTACAACATAATTTGCAAAGGCAAAACCACAAATTCTTAGTTTTTTGAAGGGTATTGTTAAAACCTGGTCTTGGTGTCGTGAACACAATACTGTGCATTCTCTCATCTCATGAGCTGGATGAAATGTCACACCCCTAACAAATATGGAATCCATGTAGTGTGGATGTTGCTATCAGCAACCTTTTATAGGAGTATGAACCTTACTTTACATTGGCTTTATAAATATTGTATAAGTCACTACCTGTTGCAAATCTACTAGAAATGCAAGGAATAACAGAGTCAAGTTATGCACATTTTACTACAAACACAGAGAACTGTACAGTGTGGCATGTCTGAATGCAACAGTGTTTTAAGCTGAAAATACAAGAAAGTTACCTTTGCATTACAACAAAAGATGTGATCCAGAGAGATGAATTGCTTGTTTGCAGATGTTTTCCATCAACTACAAAATTTAAACGATGAAAATCTCAGTTAACTTTATTGGCAAAACCCAATTATATAATACCAAGTTTAATCCTCAGACCCTGTCTGAACATTTTTTTTGGGTTCAGCAACCAACCTAAGCTCACTGATGAATTCTATGACTCAGTTCTAAATTTAGGCTCCTTTTTATAAATGATGCTATTGCCATTAAAATTGAATTTCTGTATATTTAAGGCGGTTAAACAAAGAGTACATTGATTATCAGATTCTATGATCTGATGTCACCACTTTCATTTTAAAAGAGATGAAAACATAATTGATTTATATATAAACAAAAAAGCAAAGCAGACACCGCCTCCATGAGGCATAATGCCGAAATATTTGTGTCTGTGTTTATTAACTTGGGTAAAAATAAAAAAACAGGACCCATGAGTCAAAACTGTGTGACTATAGCTGTAAGAGCGTGTGTGGGTGTGTGAAAGCAGAGAACAATTATAAATACAGCCTTTCTTTGAAACTGACCAGTTGCTTTTGGGTTGATCTCAGTCTCATATGTGTCAATATTTACTTGTTTAATTCTCTGAATTAACCAGTAAATGAACTCCATAGCTAAGAATAGATAAAAATAAATTTTGAAAGCAAGACTGCAGCATTAAAAAGCCGATGAGAAGTCATTTAAAGAATGTTTGGAGAAAGAAGAAATCCGTTACAAAATGGGTCCCTATAAAAATTAACTTCTGCAAAAGCGTAAGAGTGGTAGAAACTGCATATTTCCGATTGCAACACAGGTTTTTGAAAAGTATCCATCATTGGCAAAAATGTTGTATAAAAACTTAAATACATAAATACTCGTAAAGTATAAATTTCTTTTATGTTTAATAATCTAATGGCTATTGCCCCTGCGCTGGTGACTACCTGGTTAGACACGCAACCCTTCAGTCTCACAAACTGGAGTCTGTTTGTCAGGTAGTCGTTGATCCAGGTGATTGTTGAGGCCTCCACCTGAGTCTTCTTGAGTTTCTGACAAAGCAAATCAGGTTGAATTGTGTTAAATGCACTGGAGAAATCACAGAACATGATCCTCACAGTGCTGCTGGCTTTGTCTAGATTACAAAGCAGTGTGTTGAATCAGGTGTATGATGCCATCTCCAACTCCGACTCCACAGCGATGAGTAAACTGCAGGAGGTCCGGATATGTGCTTGCTGTTTACTCAGGTGGGCCAACAGGATTCTCTCTAGAACCTTAATGATGTGGGATGTCAGGGGAACAGGTCTATAGTAATTAGGGACTGATGGATGAGTTTCCCAATTCCCCAATTGGTTTAAAGGCATAGTAATATCAGTGTATGTAAACTTCTTACTTTAAAAAAAAGTATGTAAAAAATTATCAAAGCAATTAGTTTTCGGAATTCTAGCATTTAGCTATGAGACTAGAATATAACATTCATGACCATGATATATGTACACTTCTGACTGCAATTATAGTGTTTTATTAAATGTTATACCAGTTGCGACTTGGTTGAAACTCTTAAATAAAACATAAAGAAAAAGAAGGACTATGTGACTCTCCCTTCGCGCAATTCCCTTGTTTAGGAACTAACGATGACACAGATAGCCTAAGTGACTGAATTAAAAACTATGTTCTAAAGGGCAGTAGGAAAAATGTAGGACAGCAGTAAAGTACAGTACACAAGCACAGATGGTTCAAACTGAGACAGTCAGCATGCTTGAATGACAAAGAAAGAGAAGGAAGAATTGGATTTTATTATTAATGATTGTAATAATTATTATTGTAAGTGATGACAGTAATTATAAAAGCAGCAGTAATGATGGTGGGAATGTTAAACTGCCAAACTGAGTTTCCTGTGGGACTCAACCTAATTGTACACGTTTTTTAACCGCATTTCCTCTCCGGTTTAGCATTTTAACACTGAACTAGTTAGATTATTTATTATTATTTATCAAATTAATTAAATATTTATTTTTCTGGTCAGCATAAGCATTTACATTTTCAAGTAATTGAGTATTTATTTTTTGTTATTATCTTGTAAATTTGCTAAGTGCAAAATCTCCAACTACAAGCAGTGATTCAGCAATGTTCTCAACCAAAATGATAATGAGGCAGCGATCATGAAAAAAACTAAGCATGATTAAATTGGGATGAGAAGATAATAGGATTACCTAATTTATGAAAAACCACAGCTGCTTCCAGCTTCCACAAAGCCCTGTGTAGTAGTAAATAGGTTGTTAGAAATAGATATCTCTCCTTACTTCCAATCATATCAGTGTTGGTGTTGAAATATGAGGAGTAGTCCATGTAATTAAGATATTGTTTACACTTTCCTACTTTACTGAGTCACTCTCAGATCCCAGTGATTGTCTGGCTTTTAGCCCGCCGTGACTCTGACCCGGTCATGCATCAGCGCAGACCCGTGCTCCTTATCAAAACCATGAGCATGTGGAAGTGTCTGCTGCCCAGTCGAGTGCTGAGCAGAATGCCACAGTTGCCTGGCAACTCTCCAGGGTTTCTGGCAAAATTATATGGACAGACACTCACAAAAGCACTTGCATACACATATTCGAACACTTCCTTATTTAAGTACAAAGCAACTGAATCCAGGCACAGATGAAAACTAAGCTTGCTGTTGAGCCGGGAAGCTAGCATTCTAGCTGGAGCCAACGCCACCTGTATCTTTTCATGCATAAAGAGTGGATGTTTGGTTTATTTTCCTGAACAGAAAAATCATTGAAACATCGCACCCACCCCCCCAGCCTTTTCTCTCCTCTTTCTCTTTCAGTAAGTTTTCTTTCTGAGCCTCCCCCACCCCTTCTGCTGAGCTGGACTTCCTCCTGACTTTAGCGCTGAGAGAAGCAGTTTGTGAGGCTAAACTCATGCATATTCAACTCTTGCTTTAGGTAAGAGCAAAGGAACCGTGAGAAGAGTCATCAGTCTTTAAGAAAAGATACAGGTTGAAGAAAATGTGATGCATCACTGAGAGAACACAGGAGTAGAGAGAAACTAAAGGAGGGAAATTTAAATCAAAGATGTTCATAATATGAAAATCCTGAGCCAAAATAACAGAGTTTCATGGTATCAGGCAACTGCAAAGTTCGAAAGCCAAAATATGTAACATAACTGCTTCTAAGTATATAAATGAAAAAAGAAAACTATTCCTAGTGCTGCTAAAACAACGACAGCAAGGCTAAACTTATTGCAGCAAAGTTGCTCTGTTATAAAATTTTAAAACAGATTTAATTTGAAAATGTTTTTAGCAGACTTTCGTTAAGGTAAGGGTCTTCTTATGCCACGGGGAATGTTGTTTATAATTATTAATGCTAACCGTGCTCATCATGCTAATTGCTAATATAAGAGCAACTCTGTTCTCCTTTTGTCTTTGTTTTAAATAAACTGTGAAATCTGTTAAACTACAGAGCTGAGTAACACAGATCGCTGTCTCTCTCTCAAACATGGTGTGATGTTGCCTCTGCTCCAGATATTAATGACTGATCACAAAAAGACTCATAGAGGTTCTTGTGTTGTTACAGTAAATAACAGATTTTTTTTAAGTATCCAGCAGGAAAAAATATATATATTTTGTGGTATCCAATAAAGAAAAGATATGGGTTCAGATATGTCTTGTAAAGAAATGCTGTAATTCTTTTAAGTTAGGATTCATGTGTTTAAATGCATCTGTGAGAGAGCCTTGTTCAGTTTAAGAAATTTATGTTTTTTTAAAATAAACATTTTATTAGGAAAATCAGAATATTTAAATTTTTGAAAAAGTTAATAAATTAATTTAATTAATTTATTGATTTGTTGTTAAAGAAAAATCAGAATCCGCCTAAATTAGTATCAACAGGTCACAACCTAAAAAAAGTGTGAGATTCGCATTGGGCCATAAAATCTCGGATTGGTGCATCTCTAGTTTTTTTTTTGTGGTATTGCACACAATTTGAGTAATATAGAGTAACACAAGTATAAGGACTTGACATTAGTAGGTTATCTGCTCAGAATAGATGCAATCAGCTGCTTAACTGACAGGCTGCTTGGAGTTTGCCAACTGTAATTTTAAAACAGCGTTAGCCTATTAAGAGTAATTGGTGGCATTCCTTTAGTTTAGACACAGTGATTGTCTCAATGTGGTTTTAAAACCTTGGTGTACATTGATATCCCCCAACTGGCTCATGCCTAAACACAAATAAACCATTTCATCCTTCACTGCTATGAGCTGACAAAACAAGTCACTGTAAACGGTTCCTCTCCTAATAATCTACATTAACATATCTAAAATAAAAAGATGCGTTTGATGATTATTTTTTATTTGAGAAACAAGACACGTCTTACAAAAAAGCAGCTCTACATCACATGACTCCTTACAATATTTGGCATGGCACACTGAATAGTCCATAATAACCAGATTTATTCACTAAATCCTCAGAGAGTGGAGCAGTGGAGTGAGAGGATTATATCTGTTGAGGAAAAAAAATGAATGATGAAATGAGAAATTAAATGAAAAATCAATAAACATGGAAACGAATACAATAAGTATTATACAATGTAATAAAGTGTTTATTTATTGTGGTTTTCCTCTGTCTTTAATATATATATTTATAAAACAAACATGTACTTAATTTTTTATGCTTCCTACGTTGCTGTATCTTTTTTAATACAATATCTATTTTTCCTGCCACATTTTTCACTTGAGTTTCTTGTTTAAAAAATGAATAATCTTTTTTATATTCCCTGTATTTATTTTTATAGCCTTTGACAGATTGATTCTCTTTGGTGGCACAATTTATTCTTTCATTTATTCATTTTTAATTTCATAATTTTATTTTCCCACTGTTTGACAGATTTATTCTCTTTCGTGGCACTGCTTTAATTCTGCAGTCTTTACCACAGGCCTCTCAGAAATAAAGAACTGTCACTCAGTCTTCTGGCTGTTTGACTACTGAGACATCTGCAGAATAATCTGAACAGAGTAACTGCCTTTGGTCCTTGAAAACTATCTGCACAGGACAGTGTGATGGCAGAGAGGGGTTTCTGGTATGAGGTCTAGGGAAGAGAAGGATTAAAAGAAAATCCACTGACATAAAACAGGTATTAAAGGGAATATTGCCATAAGCTATTATCAGATACTGACTGACAGAGGTGAAAGGAAAATGATGAAGGACACATTATATAATTTCCCAGTGACATCACAGGTGTGATGAGAGGCTTCAAACTGTATTTTGCATGCAGACAGAAAAGGTAATGTAAATGTGTATAAGGAGGTAAAACACAAGCTTGGGTAGAGCTTTCGCAAAAGGGTTAAAAACGAAATAACATCTGTGAATCCTGTACACACACTAGGTTTGAATGCTAAATTTAGTGCAAACAAATAGGGGATTATTCACGAAATCTAACTGTAGCATTGTGTGAGCATTAGAGGAGAAAACAAATAAATAAAATCTTTGACCTTAGGAACTGCTGCTATAAATCTGTCAAGTCTCACTGAAGCTTAAGGTTCAATTTGAAGACCAGCTGACAGATACATTTTAATTATGCATCACAATGTATGACCGGCATACAGAGAAATAAAATGATTTTTGCCAAGCGTCTCTACTTCACACACTGGATTTCATCATCATCTGTATAAAAGGGTGTGAATATTAGTGAGTACAACAAGTGCTGGCTATATGTCAAAAATCAACCAACTAAACCTTATAACTGGTTGTTCTACCTATGGCAGCAAGAATCCCTGCGGATGAATTTTGGCCCACTTTTCTTTGCAGGATTGTTTAAATTCAGCCACAATGGAGTAATTCGAACATAGCCTTTCAATCAGACTGAAGTCCAGACTTTGACTAGGTCACCCCATCCATCCATCCATCCATCCATCCATCCATCCATCCATCCATCCCATCCATCCATCCATCCATCCATCCATCCATCCATCCATCCATCCATCCATCCATCCATCCATCCATCCATCCATCATCCATCCATCCATCCATCCATCCATCCATTGTAGTTGTGAGGGGCTGGTGTTTTCCTTCCTTTGTTTTATTAGTCCACAGACTATATTACCAAAAGTCTTAGGGGTCATCCAGATGTTTTTTGGCAAATGTGAGACAGGCCTTTGTGTGAGACAGGCCTTTTTGGTCACCAGTTTTGTTTTGGCATTACAGCTAATACTTTAAAGCTCTGCTTGATATTTATAAAAGAAACTTTATTAGAAACTGCTTTGGGATTATTTCAATTGTAACGGACACTGAGAGAAAAACAAAAAAAAAATATATAAGAAGCACGAAAGAGAGAGAGGTGGGGCAAAAAGGAAAAAAAGGAGAGAAGGAGAAAAGAATGGATGAGAGAAATAAGGATGAAGAGATTACAAGATAACACCTGCTTGCTTCCACACCTGCAGAAACATTCATATTAACAGCTTTTTTATCAAAAAGTAGACAATACTTATGAATGCAAGATGTATTTAGTGGTAAATGCGGCCCAATATAGAACATCTGTGTATCTGTTAACACCTGAATCTAAAGACCTGTGGGTCTGAGTGTGAGCGCACTTGTGTATACCTATATGGTTATTTAGAGAAGAGCAGGGGAGAGTCCCAGGGGAACCACCCAGCCGCAGGGAGCTGTAGCGACGAGCCCATAGGCCCCGCCAGTAGCCGTCTACGCTCGAGCAGATCCAGCCATGGACCCAGAGACCCGAGACCCTGGGACATATCACTCCCCAAGCAGAGGCCCAACAGAGCCCAGGGGTCCAGGCCCTGGCAAGAAGCCATGGGGAGTGAGCCGGCACACACCAAAGCACCCACCCCCGTTTACCGAGAACCACAAGTAAACCAGCGGGCAGAGACACCAACCACCAGCAGGTAGCGTGGCGGGGACAACCCTATGAGCCCCCCACCCTCCATGAACCCTGACATGAATTTCCCCAAAGGGCCACCCCCAACCAGGACACAAATATTGAACACTTGCCCCCGAACCCAAATGCCTTGAATCCCCTCCCCACAGGGGCACACCCCCCCGGGTGAGCTCCATCCCCGAAAAGCCGACGAAGCCACACCCACACAGCGCACGCTCCACACAAAGCCCTGCTCCAAGCACCCCCACCGCATCTGGCCCCCCACCACACAGCGTGCTGCAACAGCAAGGCAAGGGCCCTTAGCAACGCCACGCCAGTCTCCGCCCACAGGTGCAACAGGGCAGACATCACCGAGCATCGCGCCCACAACGGAACCCCCGACACCACACCAAGACGGGACAAACTCACCCGGCAAGAGGTCCCTTGCCAGTGGCAAGAACCCGGGGGCGGCTTCCCACCACACCCCCCGCAACCACACAAACACAACAGATTATCACCACTGCAACGATAGCCCAGGGAGAAACATTATCCAGCTCAGCTCTATCATCGCCGCTCAGCCCATTCAAATGCTGGTGACCCCACATCCAAGAAGAGGACACAACCCCCCCACCCCACATGCTGCAGCCCCTCCATGCCACTCTCAGCCCACCGCCAAATTAAAAAAATTTTAACAGCACTCTATCTGTTTAATTCAAAATGAATCCCAAATGTCCCTGTACAAGCTAACAAAGTGGAATAAAAACAATCCAGCATACCAACTTGAAAATTTCCAATTCAATAATGACTGACAGCATTCTAGAAAAATGAAAAAAAAAAGGAAACCAAAAAAAAAAAAGATACAATCCTTTCAATCCAACACAGCAGTTTTAATCATATATCTTCTATTAAACTTTTAAGTTAAGGACACACTTAGTTTAATTTCTAATTTGATGTTACATTTGTGGTTTAAGTACTAAATACTAAGCACAATTTTGAAAAATGTACACTTATAACAACCATATTTTTTCAAGTATTATGAAAGATCCTTACATTCTTAGGCTCAACATCATTTTCATGTGCATCATGTCTTTATGCAAAGACCTGCCTTTTTCATGACTCCCTGCAGGTTTGATTTTTCTTTCTCTAATTTAACCCACATATTTCTCTCTTCACAGCTCTTATTCTCCCATCAGGGGCATGCACTCCACATTTTCAAAGCTTCACATCTAATAATATGCTTAACTGTGGCTGACGTCTTTGGGTAAGGCGTAAGATATCACTTCCTGCCATGCCATTTGCCTTCACTGGCTCATTGAATTACATTAAATTCCTTCTCCTGGTAGGACGTTTCTCCCTTCAACCCACAATGATTTCTATTCACCTTTTAACACCCACTTTTTGTGATATTTAGATGCTTTGAGATGTGTTGTAAGACTTGTTCCATGCTAAGTTACTAGTTTAACAAAGTGTTTTGCTTTCCGTCCATTTTATAAAATATTTTTTTCCTATAGTGAAACCTGTACCTGTGACAAAAATAGGCTTGTTTTGGTATTGAAGAAAAGGCACAACAAGAAATTACTAAGAACTTGTTAGCTAATAAGGGACTATTTCCAAGACTGACAGCAGTTCTCAGACAGGACATCAGACCATCTTAACGTAACTCTACTAACTGAACGTTAGTATAGCCTAGCTTTCAAGCCTCTGGTTCACTGCTAAATAATACAATCATTATTTCTACCTTATCAAAGCATCTGCTGCAGCAAACTAACTCAGATAAATGGCAGCTTTAGAGTAAAAACATGCATAAGCCAGTTTACTGTATCACATTATAGCAATTAAAAATAAACGTTATGGCAAAATTGTATGACTGACTGAATAGAGTCTTGTACACTGTCCTCTCGCATAAACAAAATACACATTTGGCTGTTTGGGAAATCTTGTTAGTTACTAAAAACACAATCATGGAATGCAAACTAAAGGAGCCCCAACACATTCTTATTGAGATAGTAACATCTGAAAACAGCAGATGGAAAGCTAGAGGCATATCTCTTAAACTGCCACCTACTGACTGGCTACTTAAGCAGATAGCCCAACTAATTTAGTTTTAATTAAGTTTTTGCTAAATTATTGAGCCAACACCATGGTTCCATGAAACTACAGTATGATTATAGCATGATAGTATCACAGCCCATGGCTTGTCAGAAACAGGACACTGGAAACACCAAGGATTTAGTCTATTCTTGGGATCAGATGGGGCACCATCAAATCTCAGAGACTGATAACTAAAGGTTCCCACAGATACAATAAAAATATCATTGAAGGCAGTGGTAATAAAGCCAAGTCTATCAAATGAAGGCCTCTATTATAAGATCGGTGCTTAACTTTGCAAAGACACTGTTGGGTGTCTGTCTGTCTGTCTGTCTGTGATATGTTGGCTGTAGACCAAGAAGGAAAGCACACTCTATCAACATTTGGACCTAAAACCAAATATGTAACCTTTTATTTTTGAATTAAGAAATTCCACCCTTAAATACACAAAGCTAAAAGAACAAACTAGTTGTTTATTCACTCATTTTCTTCCTGTATTTTGCTCTGTAAACTGTACCTCTGTTTTGGTCCATCGCATCTTGAACCTGCTGGTTAGATGCATGGCTGCTAAAGCACCAAATGAAATCAAAACAATTAGAGAGAGCTTTTGAAAATTGCCAAATAGTCAGCAATCTACTGTGTACAAAATAAAAGAAATAGTAAAAGAAAAGGTAATTTGAGGCAGTCTGTTCAGTCACTAACAACACATCACAGATAATTCTAGCAAAAGTTGCAAAAAAAATTGACAAACTGTATTAGCAGAAAAATGGGCTGATGTTTGTCTTAAATCTTCTTAAGAAACTGAAAGTTGGCATATTGGCATCAACGAGCAAACTCTGCCTTAGCGACTCAAAAATGATGAGGAAAAGGCAACTGAAACTGTTTTTTGATCAATCCTAGACCCAAACTGGATTTAAGTCAGAATTTGCTTAGTCCTTATATACTGAATTATCAGAGTTGGGTATTTTCATACTGATTTATGGGTCATACTCTCAATCTCCTTTTAAGCTAGTCTAGAACAGGGGTGTTCAAATTTGGCCTGTGGGCCATTTGCACTCTTTGAATGATTTTATGCGGCATGTGACCGCAGTTTAAGAATGGTACAAATAGTAGCCAGCTAAAGAAGTTGATGCAAATGAACACTTTGGTTATTATTTTTCACAACATGATTTTAATTACAAGTATTTTTTACTCAGTTGGAAATGTTAGATACAACACAAAGTATGTCTTTTATCAAACATGTTTTTTGTGTTCGTTTTAATTTAATAGTAAATTGTGAATTTCACTCAAAGCCATCCTAGGCAGACTCTATTTCAGAAACTTGGGGAAACAGAGCAAGTGTTTTCGAAGAGAGTGACCCACATCGTGTTTGCTCAGAGTAAACACGACGTGGTTCAGAGAACAACAATCACCCCAAACAGTTTGGAAATTGTTCTTTTAATATGGCAAATGTGATACAACCTTTTATATGTTTCACACCTCTAATTTCTAGATTCTCTTTATACAAAAAGCAATACTACTTTGCTTGTTTCATTAAGATATTGCATGTTTTTTAATGAGTCCTTAAGAATACAAAGAATCAACACAAAATAATTTTTAATACAACCAAAAAATCTTAAAATATGTCGCCCACAAGTACTTTCAGCTGGACAATTTTGTCCAGTATGGAAAAACATTTGGACACTATTGGGCTAGAGAGAGAAACGCAAGATTGTTTCCACACGAGCAGATCTTATCTTGCATATTTTAAAGAGCCTTTGAATTTACAGTGTGTGATTAAACGGTAAAGTAGCTGTAGATCAGATGATGCTGGATCAAAGTTAGAGTATCAGTTTATTTTGTTTTTCCTTCACTTCTGTAGGTGAATAGAATAATGGGCTAGGACATTATCTTCAGCTGCCTCAAATTAATCACGATGTCATTACAAAAACTTCTGTATATCTAACACATTCAACACAATTTAAGCAACAAAATGGGAGAAAAAACAAACATCGCAAGGTCATATTATGTTATGAGTTATGAGACACACCAGGCCACTATCTACAAAGTTTGCTTGGATTAAATCTATGGCCTTTCAATGGCCCCTATGGGGCCATTTAAGACCACCTGCAAATGGACAGGCTTGTAGATCACAGTTCACATCTGATGTGGGTGTACTTTGTTAGAAAGGAAAAATTTGATAGCAATTTGGAAAATTATCTTTAAATTTAAAAAAGTATTTTGAGAGCATTTGGAATAGGTGTTCAGAAACCAAATACTGCTATTTTAAGCCTGTGTACACATTTTTACCAGTGGTGTATACAGACGTGGAGGGCACGGATCTATAAACCTTGTCTTTTGTCTGTACATCATCTACTGAAACCACGAATAATAAAAAAAAAACACCTTTTGAGCCTTATTTTCAAAATCAAATCAATGTCTGATGAGAAAATATGAGAAAGCAAGCTAACATTAACCTAGTGACTACCAAAATCCTCTCTGTACAAAGATCCTCAGCAGAGTGAGATGCGTGTTTACTGCCGACTTTTTCTAGCACTATGTGCTAACTCAAAGAGTCCTTCAGAAGTAAATGTTAAATATAGGCATGTTTTAGGAGCAGGGTTATTAGAACATCACAGCAGCGTTTTGTAAAACCTTGTGCTAAAGCAAAAAAAGACTGTCCTGAATCTCCAGGAGGACAAAGCATTGGTCCTGTTCGGTCCTGTTCAAAAAAAGCATCCTGATAACACGGTAGCTGGTGAGTGAGTTAGGTGGAGCACAGTAGACCCTGTACAATTGTTGAAATGTGAATTTTAAGTTAATTTCAGAAGAATTCTCATAGAAATTTTTTTTTCTTTAAATGTTTGGTTTTTGTTAAGGCACAAACAGCTTTTATTTTTAAATATTTCGAAAGCAAGTAGACTGAAAATTGTGTAGAGAGAGGGGGGAGGCTATGCAATAAACATTGACAGGCTGGGAATTGAACCTAACTTGTTTGTTAATCAGTTGATCAGGTTTAAGTTCAAATTGGATGCAAAAAACACTCATTATTCTTCATAGTAGAAAGATTTGAGCACTCAGGGTCAGGGTGTTTGATAAAGGGTAATCAGATTTAACAAAAGGGATTTGCTCATTTCTAATTGTTCCAGACCTATAAACTTATTTGGAAATGAAATTTGGACTTTTAAACATAACGTTTAAGAACACTGTTCCATAACAGTTAAAGCCCAGACTAATTAGCAGTGCCCTTTTTTAGTGACATAAATATCTCCGGGACATTAAAATGTTTTTTTGGAGGGTTTGTGAAGTTTAGGAGTTTAGAAAGGAGGCTAACATCACTAAAAAGTATGCAGTTGTCAAGACAATCATAAAATAACCATGGCTTCACTTCTTATGCAAGCTAAACAAGTTTTACTTGTTTACTATCATGAAAATTAGCCCCCAATAGATTTCTTTTCTACTTTCAAGTAATAAGCTGAATTTGTAAAAAAGCAAAAAAGTGAAGCGAAATGTTTCAAGAAAACACATTTCATCTCTCTTCCTGAGGTTAAAAATGTTCCCAGACCCCACGATGGTGGTGGGCCTTTCCCCAGAGTTCATTAATTAGTTAATTAGTTAATTAGTCTGAGCAGATGGCTGTGCAGAACAAATCAGGGTTCTCTGTGAGCCTGGAGCAGGAGGAAGGTAGAAGAAGGTGAGGCGAAACACTTCTTAAATCACAGCATTCTCCAGACCTCCAGGCCCTGACTGTGTGCAGCAGACATTTTCTTCAGATTTACCCATTCTATCACTCTACCACTCAGCGTATCATAAATTAATGAGAAAATTCTTTAAAGATGATAATTTGTTAAACACATAAAGCACTAAACCGTATAGAAGGGAGCTTCGGTCACATTGCATGGAGCATTTATTCCAATGAATACTTTGCTTCGCTGCAAATTTAAAAAGCATTTCTGTAGGTTTATTTTTAGCCTGCTCCCATCTCCCCCCTTTGTTTCCTCTTTCCTCACTGTGTCTCTATGATTCTCCCTCACTCATCCGTCTCTATTCCCTGCTCTCTCTTCTTCCTCTTACCCCTGACTGTCTATCATTCCCTTAAAGGAGAAGGCATAGCATAAAACGAGGCTGGCATGTTTAAGCTCCTGCGAGTGTAAGTACAGGATAATACTAAAGATTAGGACATAAAACCATTAAGATTCTGTGTACCTCTGTTTCTCACTTTGACTCAAATGCACAGTGTCAAAGAGGAGGGATATTAAAAATTCAGATGGATGGTGCATTATTCATGTGTGTGTTTTACGCATGGCACGCAACTAATTACAGCACACGCGCACACACATACACACTGCTGCATGCACATGAAGCATTTGGCGTGTACACAGGCAAACATGCATGCCCATGCAACACACACTCACAAAGATAATCGCCTTAGTACAGTAACCCATTTAAAGCATATCTGAGAATGTGAGTGAGAGGGGTAGAGCTTGCAGTCGCCCACATATCTAAATTTTAACAATCTTTACAGAATCGAGGACACTGCATCATCCCTCATAATAACGCAGCCAGATCTCTATCCACCTCTGTATTTCTTTACCTTGTATTTATTTCAATGGTTTTCCTGAGGAGTTTCAGGGTTATAAACTCTAAAATGCATGAGTGCACTTTAAAGATCTCAAGTATGAATCACAGCCCAGATGTCAGAGTAAGTCAGTCAAATTTACACCCTTAACACAAGGTCAAGGTGTTTGTTTGACCGCTTCAGAGTTTTCCACTCACCAGGCACTTTATTAGGTACACCTGAGAAATGCTTGTTAACACGAATAGAAAATCAGCCAATCACATGGCAGCAAGTCAATGCATTTAGGCATTGAGACATGGTGAAGACGACTTGCTAAATTCAAATCGTGCATCAGAATGTGAAAGTAAGGGGATTTTGACTTAACTCAGACCAGACCGATCTATTGGGATTTTCATGCACAACCATCTCTCAGGTTTACAGAGAATGGTCTGAGAAAGAGTATATATCCAGTGAGTGGCAGCTGAGCGAATGAAAATTCCTTGCTGATGTCAGGGGAGAATGAGCAGAAGAATGTGATGTGATAAAAATGCAAATGTAACTCAAATAATCACTTATCCCAGCTGCCTGTAAGACACTGAACCTCAATGGAGGTTGACTACAGCAGAAGACCACACCAGGCTCCATTCTTACAAGAAACTCAGCTTACATGTCACACAAACTCACATTGGCTGGACAATGACAGAATGTTGAAACGTTGCCTGGAATCACCAGGCTGGTGGTGCTGTTGTAATGGAGTGGAGGAACTTTGGGTGCACTTTGGGCCACGTGATACTGACTGAGCATTGTTGTAATGCCGTAGCTTAGCTGGGTTTTGTTGCTGACCATGTCTATCCCTTTAGTGTACTCATATTCTGATATATTACAAAGCTCAAATCATCACAAACTAAATTTCTTGAACATGACAATGGGTTCGCTGCATACCAACACCTTCCACAGTCACCAGATCTCAATCCAGTTGAGCAGCTTTGGGATGTGGTGGTGGAATTAGGGATTTGCATCATGGATGTGCAGCCGACAAATCTGCAGCAACTGCATGATGCCACCATGTCAGGAAGGTTCAGAATATCTGACTAGTGTTAAGGAATGTTTCAAGAACTCGTACCATTGTCATGAAGAATAAAGGCAGTTCCGAAGGCAAACTGGAGTCTAACTTGGTACTAGCGAGGTGTACATTATAAAGAGACTGGTGAGGGTAAGTTTAACTTTAAACAGCAACCATTAATCCTAAAAGGTTCTTTTGAAAAATAATACCCTGTCAGAAAGATCAGTAGATTAGGTCCCAGCTTCTTTCCAAAAGCTCCCATGTGTCCTTGTCCCTGTGCCCCTCCGCCAGCACTGTCAATAACAGTGTGGATTATGTTGCCCTCTGTTAATACTCACTGCAACTCTTGGACTCCATCCTAAACTAATCCAGTTTCTCTGTTTATCATTATTGTGATATGTTGAAACAGGCCTGATGCAATAAACAAGATCTGATTACACAACCTGGCAACAACAAAGACCGCCACAAATAGTCTTTGTGCAAACACCTCCGGAAGACAACGGCGAATGTAAATACTTGACTTCCCTGATATCCAGCAGGAACGAGGGCCATGCATACGCTCAGCCCACACTTACAGGCCGTGTTCACATGGCAAAATATCCAGTGGACTAAAATTATCAAAAAATCAGAAACAATGAAAGGAAAGACTTTTCCAGGGTTGAATGTACTAAAGAAGTAGATTGTTAGGGGTGTCACTACAATTACATCAGTTTGCCTTGTAAGATTATTCATACTGCTTGAACTTTTCTAAAATGCCTCAGTTTGATGAGTTTTATTTATAAAATATCTAGAAAATAGGAGCCAAAAATTTCAGTTACAGTTCATACTATTGTTTGACATGTCTCATGAAGAGGATGCTCAGGGTTCCAGAGGAGTCCCCAGAACAGAGCCAGCCTTGTTTATTAGCTTGTTAAGCTTTTTTAAGTCCCTGTCTCTGATGCTGCTACCCCAGCAGATGATGGCACTCTCCACAACAGATTTGTGTGCATGTTGCTGGAAACACTGAATGACCTAACCTTCCTCAAGAACAACAGTTTGCTCTGTCCCTTCTTGCAGACAGCTTCACAGTTGCATCTCAACTCCAGTCTGTTGTCCAGGTGAACACAGAGGTATTTAGACTCCTCCACTACGTCCACTTCTTCTCCCATGATGGAAATTGTGTCTGACATATTCCTGTTTCTCTTAAAATCTACAATCATCTCCTTTGTTTTATTCATGTTCAAGATGAGATGATTGTTTCCACACCATGCCAGAAAGTGGTCCACCGCTTTCCTGTACTCATCTTCTTGTCCATCTCTGATCCACCCCACAACTGCAGAATAATCCGAGTATTTCTGCAGATGACAGGAGTCTGTCTTGTACTGGAGTTCTGAGGTGTACAGAGTGAAAAGGAATGGTAGGAGTACAGTCCCCTGTGGTGCTCCTGTGCTGCTGACTACCTGGTTAGACAACACAACCCTTCAGTCTCACAAACTGTGGTCAATTTGTCAGGTAGTCTTTGATCCAGGAGATTGTTGAGGCCTCCACCTGAGTCTTCTGAAGTCTTCTGGAGCAAATCAGGTTGAATTGTGTAAAATGCACTGGAGAAATCAAAGAATATGATCCTCACGGTGCTGCTGGCTTTGCCCAGATGACAGTGGGTTTGTTGAAGCAGGTGTATGATGGCATCTTCATCGATTAGCAAACTGAAGGGGGCCCTGATAGTTTATTGTTTCCTTACTCAGGTGGGCCGACAGGAGTCTCTCTAGGACCTTCATGATTTGGGATGTCAGGGCAGCAGTTCTATAGTTATTGAGAATTAGTGTTTTTTTTTTTTGGTACCAGAACAATGCAGGATGTCTTCTACAACACTGGAACTTTCTTCTGGGTCAGGCTAAGGTTGAAGAGGTGCTGTAGAATCACACAGAGCTACTCTGCACTGGTCTTTAGGACTCTAGGCGATCTAGACCTACATCCTTATTCCTAATTAACATTTCCTGTATATTCTACCATGCTAAATTAATAAACATGTGATAATAGCTCAAAGAGAGACTAATGGAACTACTTTCAACAACAAATACAAGCATTTTAGACTTTCTTCTGTGTAACTTTTGACTTGAACAATAATTAATAATTTAAAGAGAAAATTACCCAATCCATTTAAATTTTCACCTTCATGAATTTACCACCATTTCTAAATGAAACATTTTGACACCAGGGACTGGTGTTGAATCAAAATCTAAAGATTATGACACCCGCTTCTGTCACTTCAGGTCCGGAACATGGCAAATACCGTATGATGTGATGCATCAAACTTACCAAGCACACCTAGGCGATAGTTCATGGTGACAACAATCACGTTTCCGTAAGCAGCAAGGACACTCCCATCAAACATGTTCCCTGAGCCCTCCATGTAGGAGCCTCCATGGATAAAGAGCATGACTGGTTTCTTTCGACGATCTCGAATATCTGCAAAATACAGATTGAAAAAAAAAAGATGAAAACGGTCATTACTTGTAAAAAAGAATGTAAATGAAACAATTAATCTTCACATGCTTATATATAGTAATATGGAATTAACATACAGGTAAACCCACTATAGATGACTAGTGAAGGTTTGTTTCATGTAAAAGAAACAAAAGAAGACATTTCTGACATACAATCATTCTCAAAATATTAGAAGAGAGGAAAATATGGGAAAATTCGACTGGTGACATGAATCGGCTGACATGACGATCTTCAGCTTGATGGCTCCTGACTGTTTGAATATGCATCCTACTAAGAATTGCCTACAACATCCTACAACAACACTCTTCAGTGTTGACGCTGTTACTGAGTGAAGAAGACTCAATGTTTTTTTCATTATCAGTGAGGTGTTTATAATTAAGTCAGACAAACCACAGAGAATTAAGAAGCTATTTGAAGACAATTCTCGCACAGGTTAAGACAAAACTGTGATTCATTTAGATTGTGAGACTTTCAGTATACATCCAAAATGTTCTGGCATACCTCCACCTACTTCCAAGACGCAATTATAGGGACAACAATCTTGTGAATACTGCAGCAGCACTAAATATACTGAGAAACCAATTTTTTGTAGAGACACGTGTTTTGGTCTGTGGCCTTTATCTGTCACAAGTTGGAACACGTTGATCTGCTAATTAAGTTGGTTCCTCACCTTAAAAGACTTGCAGCAAAAAGTAGAGTGCGTTGCTCTGTTTTATTTTTTTCCAATATCAGCCATGGAAATTACTGTATTTGGAAATGTTGACGGCCTTTTCTAAATACCAGAGTTAAAGTAAGGATCTTCATTCTCTAGAATATAGACAGGGAGACTGCTGTTTTTGTAATTCTTGCTGGTCCTAATGGCTGGCATAAGATACCAAAGCCAGTAAAAAATGGAAACTCCATCATCATTCTGCCTTTACTTTTAAAACAATGGCAAAACCCAATTTCACAGTGGCTGTTTCTTCAGATAGTAGAATGACATCTCCTCCCCTCCTAGAATAAATTATTAATTATTTTCAATGCTGTTCCTATATGTTATATCTTCAAAGAGAAAATGGAATCAGACATTGGAAATTGATCTGTGTATGTTATATAAGCATATCTCTACATGGTTGGATGAAAGTATTTTGTACATTCCACCAAGATGGCGCCGACGATGGCAGCCTCGGAGCTTCGCTCTCTCTTTGTTTTTGTAGTTTCTGTGTTTATATGTTTTTCGAGCCACAGTACTGTGGTCTCGGGCCACAATTCGGTGGTCTCATTCAGTAGAGAGGAACTTCTCAGCATCAGAGAGTCCTCTCTTGGGATTTTTTCACCATCTTTCATCCATCCGAGGTTCACTGAGCTTCTGGCAAGCGGAGCGGCGGCGCTCTACGGGATACTGCGCCGGAGGCGTCGGAGGGAAAAGCGAGCTGGCGCCCTGGTAAAGCTCCGCAAAAGAGGACTTCGCACACCACTGCCTTCAATCCACCTGGCAAATGTCCGCTCTCTAAGCAACAAGATGGACAAGCTACTTCTTCTCACCGGTAAAAACTCGGACCTCCGCAGATCAGCGGTTCTCTGCTTCACCGAGACATGGCTGAGTGAAAACATCCCGGACCGCGTACTGCTGATACCGGACTTCCAGCTGCTCAGAGCGGATCGCAGCGCGGAGCTATCAGGGAAGAAGCGAGGAGGCGGAATCTGCTTTTATATAAACGAAGGTTGGTGCAGAGACATAAAAGTGCTGGGGGAAACATGCAGTCCGGATCTGGAGTCATTTTCCATAATCTGTAAACCGTTTTACTCACCGAGAGAGTTTTCCTCGTTCATAATAATCGGCTCATATTTTCCTCCGCATGGCTGCACTTCTGCCGGAAAAAACATCTTGCTGAGCTGATTACAGACGTGGAGAAAAAACACCCTGACTCTTTCATCATAATACTGGGAGATTTTAACAGCGCAGATCTCTCAAATGAGCTCCCAAAATACAGACAGCATATTAAGTGTCCCACCAGAGACAAAAACACACTGGACCACTGTTACACAGCTTTTAAGGACTCATACCATGCTGTTACCAGGGCTGCTCTGGGACTTTCGGATCATTGTCTTATCCACCTCATCCCAACTTACAGACAGAAACTAAGAGCTTGCAAACCCGTGGTTCACACTGTTAAAAAGTGGACTGAGGATTCGAAGCAGATGCTACAGACCTGCTTTGAATGCACAGACTGGACTGTTTTTGAAACCTCAGCCACGGATTTAAACGAACTAACTGATGTGGTGACATCATACATCAGTTTCTGTGAGGACATGTGTGTGCAGACCAAGACCTTCTGCACCTTTGGGAACAACAAGCCATGGTTTACTCCACACCTCAGGAATCTGCGCAGGGACAAGGAAGAAGCTCACAGCAGTGGAGATTGGGCGAGGTACAGGCAGGCCAGGAACAGACTAACAAAGGAGATCAAGGCAGCCAAGAGAAGCTACAGTGAGAAGCTGAAAAACAGCCTTTCTACTGGTGACACTTCGGCTGTATGGACTGGTCTGAGAAACCTGACTGCCTACAGAAGCCCCACCACCCTTCCTGAACAAAGTCCTCGCCTGGCCAACCGTCTGAATGGCTTCTACTGCAGACATGACAAGAAGCCATTCACACCTCAAACCAACTCCTCCACATCCCATTCAGGAACAAATTCGACCAGTAAAGCAACCAACCCCCTACCTTCAGATCCTCTGCCTAAAAGATCCTCTGCACTAAAGATCTCTGAGGAAGATGTAAACAGGCTCTTTCGGCGCATGAAAACAAAGAAAGCTGGAGGACCTGATAACGTCTCCCCATCATGCCTGAAAGCCTGTGCAAATCAACTCGCTCCGATCTTCACCCGGATCTTCAACAAGTCACTGGAGAAGTGTGAGGTCCCCCTCCTGCTTCAAACGATCCACCATCATCCCAGTGCCCAAGAAACCCACCATCCTAGGATTAAATGACTACAGGCCTGTAGCCCTGACGTCTGTGGTCATGAATCCTTTGAGCGGCTGGTGTTGAAGCACCTGAAAGACATCACAGGCCCTCTACTGGACGCCCTGCAGTTTGCTTACCGAGCAAACAGGTCGGCAGATGATGCTGTTAACTTAGGTCTACACTTCATCCTGCAACACCTCGACCGCCCAGGACCTACGCCAGGATCCTGTTTGTAGACTTCAGCTCGGCCTTCAACACCATCATACCAGACATCCTCCACCAGAAGCTCACTCAGCTCAACGTCCCAGCCTCCACCTGTCAGTGGATCAACAGCTTCCTGACGGACCGACAGCAGCAGGTGAGACTGGGGAGCATCCTCTCCCGTACCAGATCAATAAGTACTGGTGCCCCCCAGGGGTGTGTTCTATCCCCACTCCTCTTCTCCCTGTACACAAATGACTGCACCTCAGCGGACTTGTCCGTGAAACTTCTGAAGTTTGCAGATGACACCACTGTCATTGGACTGATCCAGGACGGTGATGAGTCTGCATACAGACAGGAGGTGGATCGGCTTGTACACTGGTGTAGTCAGAACTGCCTGGAGCTAAACCCACTCAAGACTGTGGAGATGGTGGTGGACTTTCGGAAAACACCACCTCCATACACCCCCCTCACCATCCTCAACAACACCGTGTCGGCTGTGGATCACTTCAGGTTCTTAGGAACCACCATCTCTGAGGACCTGAGATGGTCTTCACACATAGACACTGTTCGAAAGAAGGCCCAGCAGAGACTGTACTTCCTGAGGCAACTTAAGAAGTACAACCTTCCACAGGAGCTGCTGGTCATCTTCTACACTGCCATCATTCAGTCTGTCCTGTCTTCATCCATCTCAGTGTGGTTCGGTTCATCCACAAAACAGGACAGGTCCAGACTGCAACGAACAATCAGGACTGCAGAGAGAATCATCAGGGCTGACCTTCCCTCCATCCAGGACTTATACAGATCTAGGGTCAGGAAAAGAGCTGCTAAAATCTCTGCAGACCCCACACACCCTGCACATAAACTGTTTAGAGTTCTGCCTTCAGGCCGACGCTACAGAGCGCTGTTCACAAAAACCAGCCGCCACAGAGACAGTTTCTTCCCTCAGGCTGTTTCTCTGTTGAACATTCAATAAAATACAAAACAACAGCATACAGTTGTTGCAAATGCACCTTTTTATTTATATATGTGTATATTGTACATTGTAAATATGTATATTCTGTAGTGCAAAAAACAAAAACCAAAGAGCAAAGTGTACGGAGTCAAATTCCTTGTTTGTATGTACAAACTTGGCAATAAAGCTGATTCTGATTCTGATTCTGATTGTGATATGTGCCATTCAACTTATCCTCTATACTTTCTTCTGTGATGCCTGTTTTTCCTTTCCTCTGCAGCGATGGTATCTTCCCACACTCTTTTTCCCCTCCATGTGCGAATCAAATGGTGCAGGCAGCTCCGATGCCTTATCTGTTATTGGTGTCTCTGCACCCATCAGTATGTTGCTATGGTTTACTCAGTCAGCCTGCGTGCGCCCCCTCCACTACTTCTCCACTTCTGACCCCCACTCTTGCAGCGTCTGTGGTATGTTCGGAGCGTCTGAGCATGGATGAGGCTGAGAGAGCTGCCAGAGCACCCCAGTTAGGCTGAGCGTCTGCACTGTGCAGGCCCTGTGGATAATTTGTATGAAAGGCAGACCAAGTGGAAACATAAATAACAGCCACAGCATCTGTTTACCCTGATGAGCTTCAGCTCAAAGAAGGGAGGGAGACGGGAAGATAACAGGAGAGAGCTGGGGTGGAAGAAGGGGGGGCAAGATAGAAACAGAGAGGAAAGATGAAAATAGGGCAGCATGAGAGAAGTGGTGGGTAAAGAAATGGATTGGAGGCTCACAAACAAAACAGCAGATATTAAGGATGAAAAAAAGAATTTAACAGCACAAAGCAAGACACACATGGCAAGGTACGCTAATGAAGGCTCAAATTCACACAGGATTCACACTGCATTCATACAAAGACACACACACACACACACACACACACACAAACTCTTGCATAGGCAGCTGCGATGTTGAGTCGCTATGGAAACTGCTTCTCACTAATAGAACTGCACCAGCCATTCCATCGCACCGACTGTTGCCGTGGTAACAAATTCCTCTCACATATTTGCACACCCGCCTGCATCACCACCTGAATCTCAGGTTACACATGCACTGAGGGCGTGTCACTCGCAGCGGCGGGTACGCGTGCAGCGGCCAAGCCCACAGACAGGTGACACACGAATACATGCATGCATCTTTTGTTTGAACATATGTGTGACACGAGCAGGCTTTTAATAAGTAAAAAAAAAAACAGATTTCAATCCACAGACCCCAGCATGACGCTGGTGTTCTTCTTCTCTTTGGTGTATTCTGAGCATCAACTGATTTCCCAAAGGATATGTAAACAAGTTCAATTATCTTGACGTTACTAAGACAGTATGGAGGAGTGACATGTTAGCTGGCCATCATCAACCACATTTAGAGCAACACTCAGAATATAAATTAAACCCGGTGAGAAAGAGAACCAAAGAAATGGCCTGTGTCTATGTTTTTAAGAGCAAATGATCAGACCTTTAGGACCGCTGAACTGTCAGGCGTTTGACAATGGTAAGTGGTCTATAATTGCTTCTTTCGGTGATTTGTTCAACATTGATGAAATTTGTTTCCTTTTTGTCTATAGTTTAGAGATTTGATTTAATCAAACTGTATAGTTGAAAACATGAAATCGTGGCATAAATGTTACATTTTGAAAGTAATTGCACTGAATGCTTCAGTCGCTTTTCTCCATTCAGTTTGTGCTTCCGACAAGTTACAAGGATCTCTCTGCCTCCGCAAACGTATGCAAACTTTCAAGGCCATATGTCCACAGTTCTTCCACAGGAGGCAGAAACTGCTACAGCTCATTTGTACTGTTTTCTTCCCTCGCTCATGTTCAACAGCATTAAAAGCATACTGATAATACCTAAGCATTGATGAGTGTGGTGTATGTCACATGCATTTTATTTAGAGGGGGCTTCCTAAAGAAAGAATGTCAAATTTGAAGCATTTCAGATGGGGAATGACAAGGTGCTGCAGTATTTTAGATTAGTAAAAAAAAAAAAACATACAACAGTTTTATAGACCCCTCAGTCATGTGAATAAATTAAGATACCACATTAAATACAAAAAATGTTCACAAATCAATCAACCTTTATTTATCCCTGGTAAGAAAGGTGATTTTACTCTTTAACGAAACAGTTCTACAAACATGCGTTCTAACTGAGGAAAAAGTTAGGACACCTTACACCCTAACAGCAACGTATCTCCCACTTGGTTGAAAGAACATGAATTAAATGCTTGAGGGAAGTTAACCCCACTCCTCACGTTCAGCTGTGAGAGGTTTGGGTTGTTTACTGCATGTACAGTCCGTTTCAAGTTGCCCCACAGATGCTCACAATTTAAGCTTTAACTAGATGCAGAAATTCCCCTTTCTTAATTCTCAAACATCCAGGCCTGATTAAAATATTATAAAAACTTCTGGGAGAATGTGTGCTTATCTGATGAAACCAAACTTAAAATATTTGGGCCACGATTTAAAAAGTCATGTTTGGAACAGAAAATAATAGTGTATCACAAAAAACCCACCAAGCCCACTGTGAAACATGTTTTGTATCCCAGCTAGTGCAAGAGTTCCAACCACCAGTCAGTATGGGCTAAAATCCTTCAACTGTTTGCTAGAAAGCTTAGAGTGATGAGGAATTTCATTTTTTCAGGCTCACAGTGAGTCAGAATCAATAAAAACAATGCTTCTCTTAAAGAAAATGCAACTTTTACAAGGGCTTGGCCCAAACTCTATGGAGACAGGTGAAAAGGGCTAAGGACATGATATTTCCACACAATTTGACAGATTTAGGGTGTATTCACACCAGCAAAGTCCTTTGGTCCGCTTGTTTGGTCCGGACTAAAAGCGAATCTTTTTCATTTGGTGCAGTTTGTTTTCACATTGTACTTTTTACAAGTGAACCATTACTTGTAAACAAAGCCACGCGGGTGACGATCATTGCTCCCATTGGACAGAAATGACGGGGGCGGGACAGAGCACAGACCCAGAAATTTAGGAGAACAGCTGTAGACGTGCTGCGTGCAGCACCTCTGTTCTGCGTCTTTATGCCGTTATTACAGCTGCAATATTATTGTGAGGGTGAAGAGCAGCTCATTCAACACAGACTTTGAGACGTTCCATTTAAAATTTTGGAACCCCATCGAAGAATGCGTGCTGAACGCCAACGTTCTCTACGTGCCTTGTCCCACAACAAGCCAGTAGCGTTGCTAAGCAACATACAGCTTATCAGGTATGATTACCTTACAACACACACCTTTGCTGCCGGCTACGGTGGCTTTTTATGTCCAAGGAGACACAGGCTTTTTGTAGTTGTTTCGGATCGGGGCCAGTTTGTATTCAGACCATAAGCGAACCGCACCAGGGTCCGTTTGGAAGCGGACCAAGACCACCTCAAAAAGTTGGTCTCGATCCGGTTGTTTGGTCCGGACCAGGGTTCGCTTGAGTGCATTCACACCTGCACAAAAGGTCCGGACCAAGGGGGGAAACGAACTCTGGTCCGTTTAAAGCGGACCAAAAGTGGCAAGTGTAAATACACCCTTAGAGAACGTTTACAAAGTAGAGTGGGGAAATATTACAAAGTAAGATGTGGGATTGATAGACTTCTTCAAAGAAGAGTAAATTCTGTTTTTGAATAAAAAGGTGCTTAAACAACGTATTAGTTAAAGGATGTACACATCTATGTAACCAGGTTATTACTTGCTATTTTTTTATTTCCTATTTTCCCTCTAACACAACTATTTGATTTTCAGTTTAGTTGTACAGTATATCTGTCAAATTATTTTTTTCAGTTTAACAGATGTGTGCATACTTTCAAGAGCCCCTGTCGAGTAACACAGTGCTCCAATGCAGAGAGGCAAATGACGACTATCAAGCAATAAACATGTGCAATAGTAAAACAGATGAAAAGGTAATGGTAGACATGATTAATTTCATTTGAATCAACAGATTATTAAAATGATCACAGTCAGCTTAAATAACTGATGAGCTGATTATGCAACAACTGCATCAGGCCTGGCTTTGAGCAGGAAGCCTCCAGCATAGGTGAACATCAGGTTAGAAATGTCTGGTAAACTTAAATCTTTCCTAAAAGAGACCTTGAATAATTTTTTTTAATCTTGAAATTATCATAATTAAATGGCATTTTTGGAAGAAGCACCCCGTTCTGAAAGTGCTAGTTCTCCTAGCCTGGGCCCTTTACTGCATGTCTTCCCTTTCTCTCTATGCGTTTTCCTGTCTAACAACTGTCAAATAAGCCACTACTGCCACAAAATGATACAAAATGGCACTCTTCAACACTTTAATTTTTGTTTTGACTTTTGTAGATCCATTTTGAACTTAAATGTTCTTTTTATTTCTCAGGATCTAATGGCAAGGTAAAGAGTAATAGGAGAATTAGATGGAGCATTGCGGAGGGTCATCTAAAAACTGTTGGAAAACGAAAATCTATTAAATAACATTTATCTCAACACGTTTTTTTTTTCTAAAAGAAGGAACGACTTAGTAAGGGAACTTGTCATGGTCCTTGGGTTTGGGTTCTATTGGTGTTGGTTTTTCTGATCATTTCCTTGTTTATTTATGTTTATCCTGTTCTTTTCTCTGTGTTCATAAGGTAGAAATGTCTTACCATACCGGTTAATTACTTTGTGTTTAGTTTCTTACTTATTTCTTGTGTTCTTCGCTCCATGCATTTAGTTTGTTCCCTTATATTAGTTTTAGTTCACCCCCCTTGCACCATGACAGATTTTCCATTAATAGCATAAATGGCTGCTACCTGTTTTCGCAGCAAATGGATTAAACATCAGCAAACACACAGTAGAGCATTGTATCATAGTTGTGTAAAACTAAACTAAGCATGTAATAATAACTAAACATGGCTTATAATTTCTAAATTAAGTGTGAAGGAAAAGGAAAGGAAAAAATGACCCATAGAAGGAAAGAAGACAAGACAAAAGTAAGGAAAGGAGAGAAGAATGGAATGAAAGGTAAAGAGAAAAGAGACACAAGTACACCAAGGAATGAAGAAAAAAGGAACCAAGGATAGAGGGGATGAAAGAAGGAAAGAACACAAGGAAAGAAAGGTGATAGGACACAACGAAGGAAGAACAGAAGAAAGAAAGGAAAGTCACACAGAGGGAAAGAAATAAGGGCAGGAAGAATGGAAAAAAGGAAAAATATAAAGAAGGACACAAGGATGGAATGAAGGAAGAAAGAAAGGAAGTAAGGAAAGGTAGGACGGACCCAAGGAAAGAAATGTTTGAGGACACAGGGACAGACAAATTGCAGACACAAAGAGAAGAGATAAGGCCAAAAAGAATGCAGCATAAACAGAAAGGACATTTTAAACGAAAGAAGGAAGGAAGGGAGGAAGGAAAGGTATCAAAGAAGGGAAGCACGTGAGGGAGAGAGGAAGGAAAGAAAGAGTCAAAAAGGGAACGGAGTCAACATTTAGTCAATGGGATAGGAAATACAGTCTGAAAATCTCAGTGATGCTATTAAAATACATAAAAAAGATAATGTTAAAAGCTCAAGCATACCTACTACATAATACTCCAGGATTGAGAAAAATGTTCTGATGAATAAGCATTTTAAAAGTTCACTTGAATCACTTTAACAATTTATAATTTGTATGTGTTTATTGTTGTATTATGTGTATTAGAATGCGGTTCAAATGGGAAGGTCATTGTTGTGAAACACAGTCTACCACAATTTTGTGGAAAATAACAAACTTTGATGTTAATAAACCATATGCAACCATGATAGTGGTGTAATACTCCTGCTATACTAACACACTAAAACTGCCTGTGTTTCAATTGTGCACAAAGATAAACTGCTTTTAATGACTATATCTAGCAACATCTTCCTGTGCATCTGATACTTAACACACCGTAGTATACCAAATGCTTGCAGTCGCTCCACAGGGAGAGCCTTCTGGCTCTTTCAGGACTGTGTGTAGAGCATTGAACTTTCATCCCCAGATGGTGAGATGGTCATCAAGAACTGGTGGTGACATTTTTGAGAACTTTATACTTATCATGTTGTTTGTTTTTTTTACATCAGGAACATGAAGGTAACACAGCTCGTCATGACATCATATAATGGCTCACTGTTTGCCAGTAAACAAAGGATTTACATTGTGTTTTTTAGGAGCAAACATTGGATATTTCACAGAGAAAGAGACACAACATGTTACATCGGGGGGGCACACTGAGTGACTGCGGTGCTGACGTTCAGCTTTCCTAAGGACTTGTGGGTCCTTTGCATCTCCCCTTACTTTAAACTTACTTGACTGGGCCGCCTTCAGCTTAGCTTTATAAATAAGGAAGGCTCTAACCCTTAAAATTATCAGGTTCCATTTAGGTTTTTTTTAAGGCCAACTTTTTTAGTTGTTTTGGGCACATAAAAAAGACATACAGAAACTATAGCTCCTTTCTCTGACCTTCCTGTGAGTAAGTAACCAAACACAGATAATAATAATAATAATAATAATAATAATAATAATAATAATAATAATAATAATACAGGTGTGTTAAATTCACATAATTGACAATTTTGTTAGCTAATGATTTTATGGTTGTGAAATTGTCAAACAAAATGTGCAATGAGTCATTACTTTTGTCCAAGGCTGCTTTTAGTAGTTTAGCAACCTTTAGTATTTGGCAAGAAGTGTCCTAGCTATGCTCTTATGAAAGAAAAACAACATTTTCTGTTTGATCAAAGTGAAGACTCTAAAACAGCTTTCTATTGCATAGGATGATATTTCGAACTATTCATTAAATGGTAGCAATCAAGAAGAATTGTCCTGTAAGTAAGACGTTTTAACCCTCATATTTTTTTTTTTATATTTGCATTCATAAAAATGTGGCAATAGAAGAGTTTTAATGCAAAAGCAGACAGACAAACTCAGCTCATTAGCATCAGGTTATAATAGTAAATGGAAGATAATGCATGCTTTGCCTAAGGCTGAATCAGTCTTAATGTTTGAGACATGGAAGTGGTTAAATGATAAGGTAACTGAAGGGAAGACGAGGCCCAGTTTGAAACCTTTATGGCCAACAAGGAGCTCACTGTCTTTCCAGCCTGCTTAAGAAACACTGACACATTATTCACTCCTGTCCATACCACCTAACCTGAGAATATCCTCCTTAACTCCCATTCTTAATAGTAATGTCTTACCTTCCTACGCAAAATGCCTACTTTCTTCTTTTCCATTCCATGACTCCTCTCTCATTCATTTCCTTATGGTAATTTTCCATTGATCCGGGTGTAAAAGATTGAAGGCTGAATTAGCACTTTTCTCTCGGCATCCAAACCCACACATAAGCAGTGCGGTTTCTCACAAACGACTTTCAAATAAAATGCCTTTAAAACATTGTTCGAGCCATCTAAGCTTGAGCAATTAAGTAAGAGCTCAACTGCAGCCCAGCCCTCGTGATCCCGTCAAGATCCGTCAGCTGTGGGCATAAATGTCAAGCTCTACCGGTGTCCTTCTCCATTCACCCTCTCACTCTGTGTTTCTCCACATCCCTCTCACTTTCAAAGCTCTATAAATGTCATTTCATCATGCACTTGTCTTCATTATGAGTGTTTTTTCACCTCTCTTCCCTCTTTGCTGCCCTCCCTAGTGCTCAGATCTTTCCTCTTTTTTTCTTTCACCTCATTCCTGTCATTACACTCCTCTTCTCTCCAGTCCTACATGAATCCCTCTCTCTGTTTTCACCGGTAAGGAATCGCAAAATTGGATTAGAGTGTGCTGGCTCCTTTGTGTCTCTTTTCAAAGCATGGCAGTTAGCGACGGTTGGGAAAGGACAGTTCAATGCCCAAATAGAAGAAACACAACATAAAATGAAACAGTACAATGACATGCTTAGAAGAGAACATGTGATATACACAAGCTTTAAGAGATGCAGAAAAAAGGTGTGCCGACATACAGAGCATTTGTGGTGAAAAACACTGCTTTGATCATCCACAGTTTAGTACAGCGCAAAAGAATTTTATTTGCAAAGCTGCAATTTGTCTTGTGCTAGAACCAACAATAGAATGAGACAGAGGGGAAGAGACAAAACCAGAAAATTTTTATGAAATCCTATGATTTAAAGAACTTTGTTTCCACAGCTGCCTTCTGCTCAGTCATAAGCAATTTGATAGATATCCTATCTCTATTGGTTCCACA
Organism: Crenichthys baileyi; assembly: GCA_036173005.1. Lineage (NCBI taxonomy): Eukaryota > Metazoa > Chordata > Actinopteri > Cyprinodontiformes > Goodeidae > Crenichthys > Crenichthys baileyi. The sequence goes on along the minus strand of JAHHUM010002967.1, from coordinate 146,340 downwards.
AATATCCATCACAGTGCACCACGGTTAAAGGTTTAACTTTGACCTGAGCGCAGCGCAGGAACCATCAAGCTGCTCATACCTCTATGCCAAGATGGGAGCTCTGCTTCAGCTGTAGTTGCACTGAAAGATGGTTAAACAAAGTTTTGGCTGAAGGTGGGACTAAACATAAATGCACAGAATACTTTTCAGATTTGAATTTTTTAAGAAACGTTAATAAAATCAGGTATAAATGTCCTCCCACTTCCACTATTTTGTGTGGAAGTGTACATGTATGTGTATTGGCTTGGCATACCATTCCTTTCATCCTTAATCTTATATCCTCTAAAGTTTATATATTTATACATAATGTCTGATGTGAACGCGTGAAACCAAAGCCAAATTCCACGTTTGTGTACACAGTCTTGGCCAATAAAACTGATTCTGAGCAGTTGTACATGAAGTGATTTTTGCTGCATCAATAAAAAGCAGACAGCATTAGACTCGAACAAAAAACGTATAGCAACAGCAAATGGGTCTACTTTTCTACATAAATGTTTGGGTAAGGACAAGTTGGAGGACAATAATCGAGCGGAACATTTGATGAGAACTTTAGTGGCAGAGTAAAAGCACAGGTGAATAAGGACTGAATATTGATTTTGAGAGATGCATCACACAGGGCAGCAAAAACATCAGCGTGTGGCTGATCAGCCACATAGCAACCAAGAAAGGAGACTAAATTAGCTTCCTGTGCAAGTACCCAAAAAGCAGCAGTTGTGACGAGCAGGGAATGATGAACAACTGTTTTGTGGGTAGCTTTTATTTACCTGAATGCGTGCTTGTGACAGAGAATAGCAGATTTGCGTCCTAATCAAAGCAGTTAAGGGTGGACGATGTGATGTGCACACAGACCGATGATTAATAAAACAGATGCAAATGCCACATTTCTTATGCCCATGTAAAAAAAAATAGAGCATGAGGAGAGAAAAAAACATGCAATTAAAATACCTTCATCCCTTGGTCTGTTCATGGTGGACTCATCGTGTTTTTTTGTGAGCGGACCTGAAGTTCGGAAAAAGGAGACAAAAGACAAATTTTAAAAACATACGTTATCTTTTGTGGGAAAACAGGAAAAATTGAAAGATGAAATCAGGAAGAAAACATTGAGCCCTAACGTCACCTTAGTAGCATTAAGAACTTTCCTAAAATGTTGGTTCTTAACATAGGCAGTTCGGCACTGTACCCAGGGTGGTAGAGTGCCGAACTGCCTGGTAAGTGGCTGCACAAACAATAGGTAAAAAGTTATAATTTTCCCCAAACCAGCTTTTTATAGTTTAACTTCATGTCTAGTCAATAGAGACTGGATGCCTCTTTATGTTCAGAACATTGTAAGCACTGTATGAAAATATGTCCATACACTATAGTTGGGTACTATAACTGAAATGGTTAACAGATTTGTTACGATTCAAAAGTGTTTGTGTTTTGGTTTTCATTTTTGTTTTGATTATTTTCTTAAATTCTAATTCATTGCTTTTCTTTTAATTCATTTTGTTGTTGTTTTAGGTCATGTCATATTCATGCTTTGTGATTAGGTTCCGAGTTTATTCTTGTGTCCTGTCCTTTTGTGCCAAGATCACTGTTCGTTATTCCCCCATGTTTTGTAGTTTCTTTGTATCCAAGATCATTTCATTCATGTTTACTTGTTTAGCATTTTCAACTACACTCACCACTGCTCTTTTTGTCAACCCTTTTCCCCCAATCACACCAGAGCCGTTGTTTTTTTGTACAAAAAAACAAAAAAAAAACAATCAATAGGCATGCTGAACATAATGGATAGCTGAATTTCACAAGGTAAGAAAAACTAGCCTGAAAGCGGACTTTGGCGATTTGCGAGGGAACCACCGAACAGTGGGCTGGTTTTGACATAAACGCATACTGCTAAGTCTTGTGACAAGATTTCCCACATCAAGGACAAAGAGGAGCCTCACATTAAGCTTTAATGGTAACAACAGTTAACTCCTCCATAGGGCATAGCCAGTAACAAGCATTTATCACAGTGCCCAACCAGTGCCCTGCTGTGTCAACCCCTGTTAGCCCTAACTGATAAAGATCCCACTGTTTTTTTTCTTTTGGTTTTAATCAGTAGAGGTTTCCATCAGCAAACAATTAAGTCACTGTGTTTTGTGTCATGATCTGCTACTGTCCAAAAGACATCTAAAAGTCATTAAAGCCATCAATGTTCACACGGCCACTGATTCACACACAGCTAATGTCAACACGCACCTGTGGATGGGAATTTGCTGCATGGTTGATTAGAGAATGTTATCAACAAGGAACAAGGAAGACTAGAAAAGCAGAAACTTACAAAAGTATTCACACTATTTAAACTTTTAACACTTAAAAAAAACACAGCTTTAATGTACTTTATTGGGATTTTGCGTGAGAGATCATCACAAAGTAGCACATTATTATGAAATGGATGAAAGATGGTTTTTGATTAATTTTAATAAAGAATAAAATCTGAAAAGTGTGGACTGCATTTGTATACAGTCTTCTTTACTCTGACAACCCCAAATGAAATCTAGTTCAACCAACTTATAGTCACGTAATTAAAATAAATAAATACAGGCTCTACCTGTATTTATTTTAGTATAAGTCCAGCTGTTCTGTGAACGCTTCAGAAGTTTCTTAGAGAACATTAATGAATAAACAGCATCATGGAGACAAAGGAACATGACAGACAGATCAGGGAAAAAGTATCTTACCACAAACCTGGAAAGACATGGCAGTCCACCTAAATCAAACAACAACATAGCGTTAATCACAAAAGCAGCCAAGAGGCCCATCGTACCTCTAGAGGAGCTGCAGAGATCCGCAGCTCATGTTGAAGAATCTGTTGACACTACAGCTATATGTCATGCACTCTAAAATCTGGCTTTTATGAATGAGTGGCAAGAAGAAAGCCATTGCTGAAAGGAAGCCAATATGATGTTCTGTCTGCAGTTTGCCAAGAGCCTTGAAGAGGGTAGTGCCAACCTGGAAGAACCTTTATACTTACAAGGAATGCTATGTGTGGCTGAATACTTAAAAGGCTTCTACAAAAAAAAAACAGCATTCACTAAGCTTTCCATTGGGGCTTGCAGTCAACCCTGGAGAGATAAACTAAAAAACAAAACAGATGGCGCTGCACTCTGATCACCCACAGTGTACAGTGCAAAAGAGTTTATTTTGCTAAGCCACATTTTTTGTGCTAAAACCAACAGAAGAACTAAACCTGGTATAGTGATACAGAGAAGAGGAGAAAAACACACAGAAGGAAAATTTCGATGAGATCCTAAGATTCGGACATTTTATGGAGCTATGTTTCCACGTTGACCTGATGCCTTTTGCTCGGTCTGGAGCATTTTGACAGAAATCCTGTCTCTATTGGTGGCACAAGTATCCATCACAGTGCACCATGGTTACATTTTTGACAAATTTCAACTTTGACCTAACACAGTGCAAGCTACACCAAGCTGCTCGCACCTCTCTGCCAAGGTGGGAGCTGTGCTCCACTTGAGCTTTATTCAGTGCAGCCGGTGCCCCATTCAGTGTGGAAGGCCCTTAACACTGGAAATCATCCTGAATGCACCATAACACCATAGAGCATAGTGGTGGCAACATCATGTTTTTCTGTAGGGAAACTCATCAGCGTTTACAAAAACATGCACACAGCTAAATACATGGTAATCCTGGAAGAAAACCTGTTGGAGGCTGCAAAAGACTCGACATTGGGACACACAGCCAAAATTATGATGGAATGGTTTTGATCAAAGCGTGTGTTACAATGACCCAGTCAAAGCCCAGACATATATCACATTGAGAATCTATGTGAAGACTTAAAAATTGATGTTCACAGCTCTCACATGCTCTCAATTTAAGCACACTGAACTTAAGCTATTTTCAAAAAAGATTGGGAAAAATCTTTAATCTCTAGATGTGCGAGGCTGGTAGAGAAAAAAAAAAAACCGCCTGCAGCTGTAATTGCACCAGCAGGTGGATCAACAAAGTTGAACACAAATCCATGGCAACCGTAATAATTTATTTGTAAAAAAAAAATCCCACTAAAACCATGTATCATTTTCCTTTCACTTTCACAATTTTAAGTTCGGTCGATCAAATAAAATTCCCCTCAGAGAAACACCAAAGTAGTCAAGTTAAAAGTATCTGAATACTTTCACAAAGCACTGTGAAATAAAAAGCGCATCTAAGCAGAGTATATGCGAGCAAATGCACATGCATCATACATTATTCTTCCAGTTCTCAATGATGTGTTACCTTGTGTTGGTCTGTTACACAAAAATCCCAGTACAATACATTTAGCCTTCTTATTGTAATAACACAAATTTTGTAAAGTTCAAGGGATATAAATACTTTTGCAAGGCAAAAAAGGTATTATTACTGTCTGTCATGTGTTGATGTCATCGTCCAACCCACCAAGAGGCACATTACCTTCTCTCCACAGGAGATCTTTGCAGCCTTTCACTTAAAAAAAAAAACATTTTGTATTTGAGTTGCCAGGGGGTTTATCACTCTGACGATAGGCTGCTGACATCTCTGCTACTATCTTGTTGCAGGAAACCTCACAGTGAGGCATTGGCATGTACCCTTTTCACAGTGCAGCACATCTATTGACAAGGGAGATGCAGGAATTCACCACGTTCCACCATTGTGCTTCTGCATTCTCACTCATCCATCTGTACAAATATGATTTCCTGATATAAAATGTTTATCTTCCTTTTTAATGGGTACAGATCAATCCTGAGCGGATTAGCTGCATCCTTTCAGTACCACCATGGAGGCGCCTGAACCAAAAAGCACTCACTGCCATAGAAGAAGACGGTCATAGGTCCTGGGCTAGAAAAACTGTCAGACGGCCTGGTAATGGATAAAAAGGCCCATTAGTCCTCTGGATTGTCAGCTATCCCTCACTACTTAGCACCACTCTAAAACCACACCTTTCCGCTTAATAGAGACGACTCTGGTTACAGTTCAGTTCCCATTGCTTCTTAAAGAGAGAAACTATATCTCAGGATGAGCACCGCTCGGGCGGTCACATCCTGTAAATGGAGAATAAGATTAAACTTTAGGACTTCATTCATGGGGCTACTAAAAAATGAAACAAGTCAACCTTTTGTAAGAGAGGTTTGGGAATATTTTTGAATCAAACCATCCCAAAATGAATGTGTTTATATGAAAGCCGAAAAAGGTCAAAACATAAAATCTGATTTGATTAAATATTTGATCACCTGCTGTTTTGTAAGTTTTCTCACTTACAAACAAGTGAACTATCTCATTTTAATGGTAGTTTTATTTTAATGTGGAGAGACAAAATACTAACCAAAAATGTAAATAATGAAAGTAAACAATTTTTTGACAATTAAAGGAGTAAAATGTGTTGCCACCATATATTTGCTATAGGACTGAGGCCTGAAGACAGGCTAAACCAGTTTATGACCTTATTGTGATTCTTCTTTAGCCACTCCTTTGCTGACATGGCGGTATGATTTAGGTCACCTTCACATTGAGAGAACCATCCACAACACATCTTCAATATTCTGGATGAGGGAAGAAAGTTGTTATCCAAGACTTCTCATTACCCCATCTATTGGCTCATCAGTGCAGTAAAGCGGTCCTGTACAGTTGGCAGAAAAAACAAGCCCAAAAGCAAAATGTTCCCACCTCTGTGCTTGAGTGTTGAGATTGCATTTCTACTCCTCCAAACATGGCAGGTTAAACAGATGCCTAAGAGTTTATAATTTTAGTCTAATCTGACCACGCCACTTACTCCAATCCTTTTCTGAATCATTTAGATGTTGAATGGTAAACCTAAGGCAAGTCTGTAGGTGTGTCTTCTATTTGGGGGCTGCTAGATTTCAATCCATTACAGTTTAAAGGGTTATCAATGGTGTCTTTGATCAATGTGGTTCTAACTGCCTTCAGATATTTAACAACCTCCTCTTGTTGCGAGTTGATTCCTTGCTTTCCTTGAGATTATCCTCACCCCATGAGGAAAAATCTTGCATGAAGTTCCAGGCTGAGTGGTATTGGCAACAGTTCATTTTATATTCCTCCAATTCTAAATATTACCAACAGTTGTCACCGTCTCCTTCACATCAAGCTTCTTACTGATGGTCCAGTACACCATTCCAGCCTTGCGCAGATCTATTACCTTGTTCCTGACATCTTTTTGGTATTTTGCTTTGTCTATGTTGGTGGAAAGGTTGAAAGCTAAAGACACTGATATTTCTATTATCTAAAGTTACATAGCTTAACCTGGTAACAGAAGAGCATAATCACAAATATATTGAATCCATGTAGAAAGTCTTAACTGTTATAACAACTAGCATTATAGGATGATGTAATTTCATCACCCTGTACTTACACTCACATTTGTATACTAAAAACCTGAATTTGTTTCTAGCTATATGTGTAGAAAGGTTTTTGCTTTTTTCTCTCTTTTGGTTTGCTGCCACTGAGCTTCCTAAGGTTGCACATAATCCTTTTTAATATCAGTCTGGTCTCACAGAAATTTATGAAATGACCACAAACTCTAATCATTCTGGTGGAGCCGCATGATGTGTTGAAATTACTTTGTTCTCCTGTGGAAAGCAAACCCCACCTCCATTCTCAAGTTCTCAGGAAGAGGCTTGACAGCTTTCACAAAAAGGTCAAATATATTCTATAAAAACCATTTAGATGACTGTAAAATACATCTAATGTTTTTCCGGTGAGGTTAAACTACAGGTATATTTGTTGGGTATTGTGTGGAAGATTTGCACTTGTTTGATATACTGTCCAGGTCTAAATAACATATTGCAGTGCATCCGAGAACATATACAGTGCATATAAAAAAGTCTACCAACAACCCTGATGAAATGGGCTGTTTTTGTGTGGTAGAAAATGAGATCAAGATAAATGTTAGAACCTTTTTTGACCTTCAACGTAACCTATAACCTATAGACCTCAAAAGGGAAAACAACCATAAATTTAAAAATAAAAAGTGTTCATACCTGGTATAATTGGTGATTTTCTGTGTCCAGCATTACCCACCACATTCAAATTTATGTTTAAGAGGAGTCAATGCATATCTACCATCTTAGGGAAGAATGATATGTACTAAAAATGCACAAATATCATATGGTATAAGCTGTGATAACAATAAAAGCTGCAATATTAAGTATTGCATCACAGTTTTTTAGCAGAAAATCTATCATTGCACACCGTTAGAGCCTGCTCTAGTTCTAAAATAATAATATGATAAATCCTAATATCACTGCACAGTGCCACAGTGGTTATCACAAGAGTTTTTATGTTCTTCCCATGCTTGCATGAGCTCTCTCCTGGTACTCTGGTTTCTTCCTAATTACAAAAATATGACTAATTGGTTACTCTAAATTGGCCTTAGGTAAAAATGTGTGTGTGCATGGTTGTTTGTCCTGTGTGTCTCTGTGTTGCCTTGTGATTGACTGGCAACCTGCTCAAGATGGGTAGTATATAACTACAACATTTTAATAACAATAGAAAATGAAATAATTGCCCACCTTTACAGTGATAAAGATTAACTTCATATAAAGTTCAGCTGTTCTAATAACCTCTTTTTGACATCTCATGCAAAAGCCTTGGTCTGCACAGAGTTCCCATGGTCATCAGAGAGATGTTATTGTCAGAATGTATCAGTCAGAAGAAAGATAAAATAATCTCCAATGCATTAGGTACACTAGGGGACACAGTTATCAGCAAATGGAGAAATATGGCATAACTCTGATGTTACCATAAACTGGGAAACTGGAGAAAAAGGCAAGGTGAAAACTGTCAAGTCTGCCAAGAGGCCTACAGCAACAATAAAGGAGGAGCTACAAGAGTTTCTGGCAGGGACTGGCTGTGTAGCCAGTCCATTGCAGTCAACCATGACCCGTATTCCTGTCAGGGCAATGGGGAGGGGAAGCAAGATGCAAGCCTTTTAAAAAAAGAAAACCTTTCAAGCCAAAGTACATTTTGCAAAAACACATTTGTCCCCCTCAGGCATGTGGAAAGATGTGTTATCATCTGACTCTGACTCGATGCAATCTGTTGGGTTTCCTTAGATAGAAAAACTTTTTATCCAATTTGAATAAATAACTGAATCTGACTTCACTGTTCAATGGTTAGGACTGATTGGAATGTATGTACCTGAGTTTTGTGAAGTGCCTTTAGACGACATGTGTTGTGAATTGGCGCTATATAAATAAACTGAATTGTACCGCCACCTTAACGTGGTGGAGGGCTTTGAGTGTTTAAATGATCCTAGAGGCTATGTTGTCTGGGGCTTAAATGCCCCTGGTAGGGTCTCCCATGGCAAACAGGCTCTAGGTGATGGGTCAGACAAAGAGCGGTTCAAGAATCCTTCATGAGGACTATTATATCGAGGCACGTGACGTCGCCCGGTACGGGGTCCCACCCTGGAGCCAGGCCTGGGGTCAGGACTCGCTGGAGAGCGCCTGGTGGCCAGGCTGCTCCTCGCGGGACCCGGCCGGGCCAAGCCCGAACGAGAGACGTGAGGCCATCCCCCAGTGGGCCCACCACCTGCAGGGGGAACCGTGAGGGACCGGTGCAAAGAGGATTGGGTGGCGGACGAAGGTGGAGACCTCAGCAGCCCGATCCCCGGATGCTTAGGCTGGCTCTAAGGACGTTGAATGTTACCTCGCTGGGGGGGAAGGAGCCTGAGCTTGTGCGGGAGGTCGAGAGATATCGACTAGAAATAGTCGGGCTCGCCTCCACGCACAGCGTGGGCTCTGGAACCCATCTCCTTGAGAGGGGCTGGACTCTCTTCTACTCTGGAGTGGCCCACAGGGAGAGGCGCGGGCTGGGGTGGGTTTGCTTGTTGCCCCCCAGCTCAGCCGTCTCGTGTTGGGGTTTATCCCGGTGGATTGGGGATAGGTCTCTGACTGTCGTTTCGGCCTACGGGCCGAGCGGTAGTGCGGAGTACCCGGCCTTCTTGGTGTCCCTGTCGGGGGTGCTGGATAGTGCCCCTCCCAGGGACTCCATTATTCTGCTGGGGGACTTCAACGCCCACGTGGGAAACGACAGTGACACCTGGAGAGGCGTGATCGGGAGGAATGGCCTCCCCCGATCTGAATCCGAGTGGTGTTTAGTTATTGGACTTCTGTGCTAGTCACGGATTGTCCATAATGAACACCATGTTCAAGCATAAGGGTGTCCATCAGTGCACTTGGCACCAGGACACCCTAGGCAGGAGGTCAATGATCGACTTTGTTGTTGTATCATCAGACCTTCGGCCGCATGTTTTGGACACTCTGGTGAAGAGAGGGGCTGAGCTGTCCACTGATCACCACCTGGTGGTGAGTTGGATCCGCTGGAGGATGAGAAAGCCGGACAGACTTGGCAGGCCCAAGCTTATAGTGAGGGTCTGCTGGGAACGCCTGGCGGAGCCCTCGGCCAGGGATGTATTCAACTCCCACCTCCGGGAGAGCTTTGACCAGATTCCGGGGGATGTTGGAGACATAGAGTCCGAGTGGACCATGTTCTCCGCATCTATTGTCGATGCTGCTGCCCGTAGCTGCAGCCGTAAGGTCTGCGGTGCCTGTCGCGGCGGCAATCCCAGAACCCGGTGGTGGACACCGGCAGTAAGGGATGCTGTCAAGCTGAAGAAGGAGTCCTATCGGCTGTGGTTGGCTTGTGGGACTCCTGAGGCGGCTGACGGGTACCGTGAGGCCAAGCGTGCTGCGGCCCGGGCTGTGGCAGAGGCAGAAACTCGGGCCTGGGAGGAGATCGGTGAGGCCATGGAGAAGGACTACCGGTCGGCCTCGAAGCGATTCTGGCAAACCGTCCGGCGCCTCAGGAGGGGGAAGCAGTGCTTCGCCAACACTGTTTATAGTGGGGGTGGGAGGCTGCTGACCTTGACTGGGGACATTATCGGGCGGTGGAAGGAGTACTTCGAGGATCTCCTCAATCCTGCCATCACGCATTCCCTGGTGGAAACAGAGGCTGGGGACTCGGGGTTGGACTCTTTCATCACCCAGGCTGAAGTCACCGAGGTGGTTAAAAAGCTCCACGGTGGCAAGGCTTCGGGGGTGGATGAGATCCGCCCTGAGTACCTCAAATCTCTGGATGTTGTGGGGCTGTCATGGTTGACACACCTCTTCAACATTGCATGGCGGTCGGGGACAGTGCCTCTGGACTGGCAGACCGGGGTGGTGGTCCCCCTTCTTAAGAAGGGGGACCTGAGGGTGTGTTCCAACTACAGGGGGATCACACTCCTCAGCCTCCCTGGTAAGGCCTACGCCAGGGTATTGGAGAGGAGAGTCTGGCCGATAGTCGAACCTCAGCTTCAGGAGGAGCAGTGTGGTTTTCGTCCCGGCCGTGGAACACTGGACCAGCTCTATACCCTCTACAGGGTACTCGAGGGCTCATGGGAGTTTGCCCAACCGGTTCACATGTGTTTTGTGGACCTGGAGAAGGCATTTAACTGTGTCCCTCGTGATGCCTTGTGGGGGATGCTCCAGGAGTATGGAATCGGGGGCCCTTTATTAGGGGCCATCCGGTCCCTGTACGAGCGGAGCAGGAGTTTGGTCCGCATTGCCGGCACTAAGTCGGACCTGTTCCCGGTGCATGTTGGACTCCGGCAGGGCTGCCCTTTGTCACCGGTCCTGTTCATAACTTTCATGGACAGGATTTCTAGACGCAGCCAAGGGCCGGAGGGAGTCTGGTTCGGGGACCAGTGGATTTCGTCTCTTCTTTTTGCAGATGACGTGGTGGTGCTGGCCCCCTGTACCCAAGCCCTACAGCATGCGCTGGGGCGGTTCGCAGCCGAGTGTGAAGCGGCTGGGATGAAGATCAGCTCCTCCAAGTCCGAGGCCATGGTACTCAACCGGAAAAGGGTGGCTTGTCCTCTTCAGGTTGGAGGGGAGTTCCTGCCTCAAGTGGAGGAGTTCAAGTATCTCGGGGTCTTGTTCACGAGTGAGGGAAGAATGGAGCGGGAGATCGACAGATGGGTCAGTGTGGCTGCCGCAGTAATGGGGGCGCTGTGCCGGTCCGTTGTGGTGAAGAGAAAGCTGAGCTGAAAAGCGAAGCTCTCGATTTACCGGTCGGTCTACGTTCCTACCCTCACCTATGGCCATGAACTTTGGGTCATGACCGAAAGAACTAGATCCCGGATACAAGCGGCTGAAATGAGCTTCCTCCGTAGGGTGGCCGGGCACTCCCTTAGAGATAGGGTGAGGAGCTTGGCCATTCGGGAGGGGCTCGGAGTAGAGCCGCCGCTCCTCCACATCGAGAGGAGCCAGTTGAGGTGGCTTGGGCATCTATACCGGATGCCTCCCGGACGCCTTCCTCGGGAGGTGTTCCAGGCACGTCCCACCGGGAGGAGGCCCAGGGGACGGTCCAGGACACGCTGGAGAGACTTTGTCTCTCGGCTGGCCTGGGAACGCCTTGGGCTCCCCCCGGAGGAGCTGGAGGAGGTGTCTGGGGAGAGGGACGTCTGGGTGTCTCTGCTGAGTCTGCTGCCCCCGCGACCCGGTTCCGGATAAGCGGAAGAGGACGAGTACGAGTACGAATTGAATTGAATTGAATTGAATTGAATTGAATTGATGTAATAGAGAATTACCTTTATGGACAATATGGTATGTTTGTTGTAAAAACAACACTGTGTATTACCAAAAAAAATCATTCTTCAGCAATGGTGAAGCATGGTGGTGTCAGCATTATGTTTTGGGGTTGTTGTTTTTTTTTTTAGCTGGAACTGATTCTTTAGTCAGGGGAAAGGAAATTATGAGCAGTTATAAATTCAAGTCGATGTTGGCACAAAACCCTAAGGCTTCCTGTAGAGAGACAAAGACAAATTTCATATTTCAGCACGACAAAGGTTCAAAGCATACATTCAAATGAAGAAAAGAATAGCCTTACCAGTGGAGTGGTCTAGCAAGAGCCCAGACCTAAATCAGGTTGAGTGAGGTTCAAATAAGAGCGCTATGTATGTGAGAACCCCTCACAATGTAGCAGATGTGCCCTGCTTATAGGGGTAGTTAGTGTTTTTCTAACCACTGTATGTTGTTAATTGAACAAACATAATAATTTAAGGTCAAAAGCATCTTTCTCATCAGAACAGAGGCCTGTCGTTCTGCTGAGTGCCACATCACATAATGGGCGGTCAGTACAAACTCAGAGTGGCCTTTGGTGGGACTTTTAGCTTGGGCTGTCCCAGGACTGTACTGTTTGACTTAACACAGCTCCATCTCTCAGTCAACAGCACTTCTTTTTGCTTCAGTAAGCTAGTGGCTAGAATGCAAGCTGTCTCCCGTCCCTCTCCATTTCCTCAGACCAGTAAATGGGATGAAGCTGCACTATGTCAAGTCTGCATTTGGCCCGTCTTCTTGACAGCCTGTCAGACCCAGCTTCGATGAAACCTTCCCACCGCCACCACCCTCCTTACTCCTCCTCCCATGCACATATGAAAACACACATATTCACACACACACACACACACACACATAAACAAGCATCCCGACAGCAACGTGCTGCACATGCAGCTCTATCCTTTTTGCTCTCCATCTCTTCTGGTGCCCCCACCTCCATCCTTGCACCCTCCCCTTGCAGTCATGTCCCCTGAAATATGGTTTTTAATAAAGTGCACGGTAAATGGCTGCTCCAGTGGTAATAAAAATGAAGGATCTCAGGCCTTTGCCTGGGGAGTGTCTTGAGGAAATAGGAAAGCGGTGAGTCGCTTCTCTCTCCTAACAACACATCCACACATGAGGGAAGGTGGAAGAGAGATGAAAGGAGGGGGTAGGGGACTCACTTTGCAGTCCAAGAGAATATTTGTGTTATTTACATTATGCAAAGAATTTGTTTGAGTTTCATTCTAGTCAAGTGGGCTTCGTGATGGCCTGGTTGGGGAAGGGCACCAAGCTCATCTGCATTCAGAGCAGGGACCCCTTCCACTGCCATCCGCATAAAGATGGAGGAGCGAGGAGAGTGAAAAGAAGAAGAGGGAGGAATCGTTTTCAGCGAGGACAGAACAGGAGGGGTGAACAGATGCGGAAAGAAAAGGAGGCTTTGAATTTCTTTTCATCTAGAGAGTAACATCAAGAACATGATCAGTGGGCATGTTTCTGGGGATGAAATAGGCACACTGTGCACGACTCAAGCCAGAATAGGAAGGTCACGAAATGCCAAGCAGATCTGGCAACAAAACACTTATCAGGGTTACGTATGAATGTGTTCCAATTCACTTATCTGCTGTTATTGGAAATACAACTTCTCCCAACAGAACCAATTGGGTCTCATGAAAACATGTCAGACAGACACCACAGAAGAAACCTAATGATAATATTTTCATTTTGCACAGGATAACTTTGGAAAATACTTTGAGGTTTGGCCTGCTTGTCTAATCCATTTTGCTTGTTCTCTAAAGAGCCAGACCTGTACACTTATAATCTAGGAAAAACAGATTTCATACAGGTATACATGATATCTAATGTTTTCCAAAGCAACCACCTTTTTATAAATAATGTTTACGAAAAACTTTAAATCCTGAACTTTACCTATTGCTTGGTGAGGAACAAAAAAATGCAGGAAAACAGTGACCTAAAATGTTGATATCTAAACAGCTTCAATAAAAAACTAAATTCTTTGAGGTTCATCCAGTTCCACTAAATCACATTTATTTTTTATATATTTTTAATTGGTTACACAGACTTCAACAAAAATCAAGAATAAATACCTACTAAATTTAGTAGTAATTTTTGAGTACATATGCTTTTTGTAACCAACATTATCCATTTTGTCACTCTGCTCTTTATAGATACAGCGAGTATAGCTGATATTAACTAGTAAATTAGTTGGGCTAGCTGCTAAGGGTAGCTAGCCTGCAATAGGCTGCTTAACAAACATGCCATTTATAGCTTAATAACAGTAGTTTTAAAGTAATGTTACTTTAATAAAAATTATGGGTGGTGCTCTTTCAGATTCCACACCCCAACTGTCTACGTTTTTGTCACCAAAAAATACCATGGCAAAAGCCTCCTTTTAGTTAGCACAAGCTAGGACAGTATTCAGAACTTGACCAAAGTATTGGTCATAAAGTCAGTGTAGCCTGGCAATATCTTATACAGTGTTATATACCTAGTATGTTAAGAAGAGTGGGGAGAGAACACACCCCTGGGTGGCCTCAGTACTGATGGTTCTTGTGCAGGAGAAGATGCTCTCTAGTCTTACCTGCTGCTTCCGGTCAATCCGGAAGCTGGTGATCCACTGATAAGTGAAGGTCGGCATTGAAGAGTAGTGCCAAATTAATGGCATTATCTACCGACCTTTTTTACCATTAAGCAAACTGCAGTAAGCAGGGGCCTGTTATGTCCTACACATCCTAAAACACCAGTAGCTCAACGGGTTTCATGACCACAGAGGTCAGGGCGACAGGCCTGGAGTCATTCAACACCGTGATGATGCAATTCTTGGATTCTGGGATGATGGTGGAGCATTATGCAGCTCCAGAGACTTGTTGAAGATCTTAGTGAAGATGGGGGTCAGTTGGTCAGCGCAGGTTCTCAGGCATGAGGAGGAGACTTTTGCCCCTTTTCCACTGGCTCGTTTTAGACGGTGCGGCACTGCAGCACTCGGTGCGCTCTACTCGCTACGGTAACTGTTGTGTTTCCACTGACCCGCCGACGGCTGAAGCTATGGCGGCTGAAGCCCCCCCTCCACCTATGATTGTTGTGCGCTGTGCTGCTATTAACGTTATTGTGTTACATTTTCAAATTAAAGTAATCTGAGTGAAATGATAAAAAATAAATAGAAAACAAAAACATAAATAAACTAAATACTAATAACGTCTGTATTAATGTATATGCAAGAATGTCTTATTTATGTTTTTTATATCTGAAATGATCCCCTAGGATAATTATCTGGACCACAGCCCAGCCTTAACTTATAAAATAATGCTTAGGGGTTCTGATGTAAAGGGGTGTGGCAGGAGGAGCAGAGAGGAGAGATTCTGCTCTCTGGATGGTGAAGCTCCAAAGTTTGCCTGAAGAAGTTACAACTTTGGGCTTTATGAAGAAGTTTTTGTCTTATCCATGGCAATAACGAGGACAAGGACTTAAAAGCGCAAAACCACTGACTTATGACCTTTGAAGTTAGTTTTAGGTTGGATGTTGCATATTCGTGCTCTGCAGATTCGGTGGGCTCGTCCTCCTGTTTGGTCCGATTCAGGCAGTCTGATTACAGGCAGCTGCTCTTTGCCTGCTCCCTCCTCCTGCAGATGCTGGTTTGCTAAAGGACCATCAATAAATGTCCTAACCAAACACGTTGTTTCATGGTGGTATTGTTTTGTGTGTTTTGGGGGAAATGTTTGTGTCTCTGACCAGCTGATTTTATGTCTGATCAGCTGATTTAGGATGTTAGTAAATACAGCGCTCTGCCTGTTGTAATTCAGAAAGCTGGTTTGTCCTTTTTCATTTCTATCATCCTTCAGGCATGGTTTATGATCTGTAAATTGTAAAATTACATGTATGACCTGCTCCGGCCACCGTAGTCCTTAATACTATTGTAGTTGGTCTTCAGTTTTATTAACTTTTCCCTGCACTGTCTCAACGAAAACCTTCTCATTCCTCCTTCTCCCATGGCCAATCAATGAACAGCAGTCTGTCCACGTCACATGTAGTCCCTGCTCAGTCCTGCTTGTACCTGCTCAGGAGCAGGGACCAAAATAGTAGGTACCGGTACGGAAAAAACTGTAATGGAAACGCTTGCAAAGCGAGTCGAGTAGAGTTGAGTAGGGCCAAATCGAGCCAGTGGAAAAGGGCCATTTCTCAGGTTATGGAGCTGAAAAAACCTATTAACACCTTCCTCAGAGTTCTTTAGTCCAGGTAGAGGGTCTAAGGAGAGGCAGGTGGTTGGTGCTTTTGTGTCAGAGTGAGATGTGGATGAATTGGGGGGAGGTGTGAATGACTGGTTTTCAAACCTGCAGTGGAAGCTGTAAGGGTCATCTGCCAGACAAGGACCTTGCCTAGGGTGGGGGGATGGGGGCTGCTGCTGGGTCATTAGCTGAGAAGCTGTTTTTTAGCTTCTCACTATGGCTTTTTTAGCTGCCCTGATCTCATAGGTGAGTTTGTTCCTGGCCTGCTTATACAGGGTCCATTCCCCACTTCTTTATTCCTCTCATTCCTATGTAGCTTCCTCAGATCTGAAGTGAACCATGGTTTATTGTTGTATGTGCTAAAGGTCTTTTCTGCACACACATGTCCTCACAAAAGCTTCAAAAACACTCTAATCTGTGCAGTCAAAGCAGGTCTGTAACATCTGATTTTACTGCTCCACCCACTTTCAAACAGTACGAACCATAGCATAGGCTTAGAAGTTTTAAATTTATGCCTATTGGTTGGAATGATATGCAGCAGACAATGATCAGAAAGCCCCAAAGCAGCCCTGGTGACAGCACAATATGGATCTTTTAAAGCTGTGTAACAGTGGTCCAGTGTGTTTTTATCCCTGGTTTTACACCTTACATTGCTGTCTTATTTTCTTAGTTTATTGGAGAGGTCTGTACTGTTAAAACCCCCAAGAACAATGATGAGAGAGTCTGGGTGTTTTTTCTTTGCGTCTGTTATCAGCTCAGTGAGACTTTTCTCAGCATCTGATTTGCAAGCTTGTGGTGGGATGTAAACAAAAAAAAGGAGAACTTTCCTGGTGAATAAAAAGGTTTACAGTCTTTAAAAAATGCCTCCAGGTGAGTACTACATGTCTTCTGTAACACTATGACATCAGTACACCAACCTTTGTTTATGTAAAAGCAGATTCCACCACTTTTTTACAAAGCAGCTCACTGGAAACAGCTCACTGGATCTAGCATCTGTATGGAGAAGTCTGCAGAGTCCGCACCAATATAAGTTTCGGTGAAAAAGAAGAAAGTAAAGTTCTTATAGTTGGGAAGCAGCCGTTCGCCAGGGAACGAACATTAGTCAGGTAGACTGAGGGCAACAGTGTGCAGAGTCCCCATTGCTGACGTTTCACAAGGGCACCTGCCTGTTAAACTCATCTGTGTATCCATTAAATCCCATGGAGTCACTGTGCCACCAACCAAGATCTCAGTCAAGTTTGTGATGTTTAGCAATTCCTCTCTATTAAAAGGGACCACAGAATGGTGGCAGAGAGTGGAATAAACACACAAAAGCAAGTAAAGTCCAAGAGAGCGAAGGACTGAGGCTGCCATCCATCTAGAAATTGGTTAGCGTAACCCTAACCCCTGTGAGGTTGTATCATTCTTTTTCTTTCATCTGTACATTCTTAACTCATTTGATGAACTGTAATGGACTTCTGACCTCAGTATTGCTTGTTTAGGATTCCAGGAAATGGATTATTCTTTTCAAACCCAGTCCTTGGTAACAAAATAACCCACACTGTAAAGCAACAGTAGACTGAACCATGAAAATATAACTTAAAAAAAGTTGTAATTCCTGAGAACATCCACACCACTCTAACTTTGATTTCTGTAAACACTAAGATTTATATCTAAGGATAATCTGACACTTTTAACTAACATTTCTCTCTGTTTATAAGAGGAGACCTGCTCGCTATAGTTGCACTGCTGCATGACTGGAGCGGCGAGCTCACATAGAAAACAAAAGAAATTGCTTTCAAAATAAAAAACATTCTTCAAATAAAATAGGCATATTCAGATTTGCACATAGATTTAAACCTTCATACATGTGTTATCTACAATTTTGGTATGGGGCGGTGGCAGGAAGCACAGACAAGTGCAATACAAATTGTTCTAAAAAAATTTTTTTTAGGAATATTTTGGGGTTTTTTTCTATTAGAGATTTGAAAGAAATTTTCAAAAAGTAATTCTAATTATAGTATATAAACTGATGAGGGAATGACAAAGTTAATCCATTTAGCCTGTGTCTAAAATAGTTGTATGAGCATGAATTAGATCCATTTTATTGAATTTACTCTAGAAATTCTCAAACACACAAAAAGTACGTAACTCCTTCTGGATCACAGCTTAACTCGACCAAGTTTTCAAGGACTGTGGAACAGAGCTGGTTGACCTCACTCTAACTCTAACAACAGGAAACAATTTTGTGGACTGTGACTATGGTACAAAGTACAACATCTATTTTATTTCAGGAGTAATTCACTCGTCTACTCTATTTTTCTCACACAAGGTAAAACATGTCCTTGGAGACGGCATCTGCCTTGTGTAAGCAGTGACCTCTGACAATAAGTGACAGAATCTGACAAGCAGACAGGCCTACATGTAAAATCTGTCCCACTCATTTGTACACCTTTTCCCAAAGGAATAAGCCTGGAGACTAAACATCATCTTGTCCTTGGGTGTGTGACATGCAGCGCAGAGTTTATATACTGCACAGCCAGAACTCCTTATTAATATCACTTTCTAATATGATTAAAGGAAGTCAATTTTCTCTCTTTCTATTGTCTATTGCAATATTAAAAATTTTAACCCTGTTTATTCTGTTTCTTTCCATTCATCAGTGGTATGTGGAGCTTTGTGAATCCCTAGGAAAATGATAGATGGTTTTCAAAGTTTTTTTTTTTAACAAATAAAAATCTGAAAAGTGTGTTGTACATACGTATTGATTTGGTTTGTAATCTAAAAACAATCTAACAGATTTTCAAGTCTTTTACAGCCATTTTTTTCAGTATTATTCTGTATTAGTTCCCTCCATCTTTCCATCAACTCTAATCAATTTACCTGTCCTCAGTAAAAAAAAGTATCCCTTAAACATGACGCTGTCATCACTATACTGTGGTAGTGTTGTGATCAGGGTGATGTGCAGGATCAGTTTCAAAATTTACCTTTCAGGTAAATTTTGTTTTTATCTGGTCTCATCTGAAGAGAGCACCTTCTTTCACATGTTTGTTTTTTCCCTTACTTTGTTTGTGGTAAAATGCAAATGTGATTTCTTATCTCCAGAGTTATCATGAGCCTACTGGTTCTGTGAGATGTTCAAAGCTTAGGATATTGTTTTATAACCTAGCCCTTCCTAAACGTCTTCACACCTTTATCTCTGATTTGTCGGATGTCTTTTTAGTTGTCATGATGTTGTTTGTTCACTAATGTTCTCTAACAAACCGCTGAGGCCTTCAAAGAGCAGCTGTATTTATACTGTTGTTAAATCACACACAGGTAGACTAAATTTACTAATTTCCTGACTTCTGAATTTAACTTGGTGCACAGGATTTTATTTAAGAGTATGAGAATGGAGGGTAATGAACACCAATGACACCACATTTTTGTGATTTTAGTTTTTCAAAAAAGTAATTAAAAAAATAAAACTGTATCTTTTTTTCTTCTACTTGACAATTATGTGCTACTTTGTGTTGGTCCATTACATAAAAATCCCATTTAAATACATCAAAGTTTGTAGTTGTAATGTGACAAAAGATGAAAAATGCTCACAGGGTATGAATACTTTTGCAAGATCCTATAATTTCTGATGTTGAGTTGAAATAGCACTCCAGAGTGCTCCCTATGTTGCTCTTTATTTTCAACCGCAGTGTTGCATAAACATGTGCTTTCATGAACACTGCTAGGCAACTCCCAGGTGAGCCCATTAATCACATGCTTATTAAATTTTTATCACTGATGCTGCTTCTAATCATCACTACAATTTGCATTCTACATACTTCCATCCTGTCTTCGGCCTGTTTACTTACTCAATTGCTCTCAATAAGATCATTAATGCAGAAAACAACACAGATACTCCTATGAAAAGGTGGAGGTGTTTGGTGAAAATATACAAATGTTAGTGATTTACACCATGAGATTTTTTTTTATTACTCCAATATAATTCAGGACTGCAAACTGGTATTAGATTCTCACAGAAGGATAACGTTCAGTAAAAATACCACATTTTTACAGTAAATAATATTTGGTACTGATCATCATAATGTTATCCATTGCATTTATATTTTATTATTTTGACACACAGACTTAAGCAAAGACCTAGAATAAACACCAGTTAAATTGAATAGTAGTTTTCAAATCCTTATTCTGTCTGTCGTACACCTTATGGAGCAGAAGCTGATACTGGCTGGTTAATTAGTTGGACTATCCTTCTGGATGCATAGTAGACATGCTGATGTAATCTTGATAAGAATGACTGGGTTGAATTCTTTTAGTTCACCCATCATACTTGTGTTTTTGTAACCAGAATCATTCCTAAACCGCTGAATTTGTCTCATTGACCTGACTTTTTGTGTGCAGTAACAGGCAGGGGAGGAGCAGCAATACCACATGTTCCATATAGCTTGAGAAAAAGTAGGCACTGTCTCTGGTATCTCATTTTAATGACTTTAGTATGAGATGGACTGAATTAGTGCTTTTTTCAAACTGTAACCTTTTATAACTCAGTTATACCGTCGTACCTCCAAGTGGCCTAATCTTAGACCTTTTAAATGGTTGTTATTCATGAGGGGCGTCGTGGTAAATTAAAGGCTAAAACTAAAATAAAATGATGAAAAAAATGAAATACTTGGCTTCAAAAGAAGTCGGTGTATTCTCATTCACATTCTCAATCTGGGAGCTCATTCTGTGGGGTTCATGCTCCAGACGAGGTCCAAAACTCAGCCAGACTAACAGAGCCAAATCTAGAGGACTTTTGGACAGTACAGAAAGAAAATTAACATTGTTTGCCAAATGGTGCCATGATTTCTGACAGGACCACTGTTTTGGATTTTTATTTTGAGTCTGTCAAAGACTTGAGATTGTTTCCTCTATGAAGTTAAAATTAAACACCCTAAACATGTTGGAATTACAGCTGGAAGGGGAAGCTGAGAAATCTTTTTAAGTGAGGTTCGGTTAATAGGCTACATACATTTACATATAAATTCAGATTAGTTGGACATTTTTCTTTTTATAACGATTTTCTTTTACAATAGCTATTCTGACCGAAATCACTTTACATGTTTTCATTCTCTGTGTTTCACACAGGAAGACCATTAGTGGTACACAGCCTCCGACCCTCATTTCCTTTGTAAACAGTCATAGGTGTCTGTGTAAATCCTTGAAAAGAACCCAGTTTACTTTCATGTTTTTAAAATATATTTATACTTTGAATAATATATTACCATTATACTAACAAAATAGACTGTATAAAATATAAACCAGTATTGAACCTATATAAAAAAGGTTTTATTATACTTTAAAATAATTGTATTTCAAAACATACTTTTAAGAAAACAATTATATAAGAGGATTTATTTTTGAGAACACCAAAACTAATTGGGAAATAAAGAGGGTTATATTTAGGATATTAAAATTGAATTTAAATGTAATTAAATGTAAATCTGGGTAATCAGGTTTCGGCATGCTATTTTTGTCCTATTTAAAAGAATGATGTACTACTCTGATAAGCTCATTTTCTATTATTTAACATACATGTAATGTATGTAAATACTAACCAACATGGCTGAAAGATAAATAAGATAGTGTTATTATAAACCACCATGGTGTTTTTTTTTTTAAACTGGAGTTGTTATACAATGGTAGAAGTCTGTTTTGGTCTTGGCTCCTGTTGGACTAGCCTTTAGCTTCTCTGTGGAACAACTAATCTGGATATATAAAAAATTAAGACACCAAACGCATCATTTACTGCAGGCAAAATATGAATTGCTTATATATTTTAACAGGACCTTGTTTCAGAAATTCTGAACTAACCCTTTAATAAATATTTGAACAAGCTTGGACAAAGTTCCATTTCAGTTGTGGCAACTAGCTTTGGTCTGCTGTCTGTAAAGCCTATATCCAACCCATTCAGATGACACATGATTGCTGACTAATCTTAATTAAAAACATTTAGAGATACATCTTCACATTTTGCACTGTGAGTTGAAAGATGTTGCAGATAATTGTTGCTGTATAACTCATGTTGACAGAATAACCTTTACCTCATTAAATTATGCAAAAGTCAATATTAATATAATAAAAAGTGATTTCACAGTTTTAATTAACAGGGGTGGAGCTAATATGTCAAGCTGTTACTGATTATTGTTTTCATTAATTTGGTGATCATTTTCTCAGCTGGCAGATTTATCTAGTTCAACCCTTCCTACCTCTGTTTGGAGAGATTTGTTTTATACTACAGACTCACCATCTTCAGTGGGCACATAAATGTTAAGGTAAAGGCAGTCCTCGCTCTGGTTCTGAACATAGGTAGCCGCTGCATCCAGGTTGTCCGTGAACCACACCGGCAGCATGATCTCCGGTAAAACGCCATGCACATTCTGGGGGCACACAGGTGCAAACTGGGTGGCGTTGCGTATCTCCTGCCAGGAGCCCGGGGCTTCAGGAGGCTGGAAACGACGCTCGCCGATGGGTGCGGTGGCATATGGCACGCCTAAGAACTGTTCCACTGGGCCTAAGATCTCATTGCTCAGCTCCTTCCTGATACCACGGACCTTTCCATAGCCTGTAGAAACTATGGAATATTTCAGATCCATACGCTGAGAGGAAGAGAGAGTCAGGTGCAGCACTAGTCCCAAGAGCCACATCAGACAGGATTTGGGAGCCTGCTGAGGAGTATTCAGACGCTTCCCACCGTAGCCGTAGTGGCTGGCAGCATTGAACGGAAAAATGAACATTTCCAAAATAAAACTATTGGACTCAGATCACAGGGACTGTGGCTAGGACAGAGAGAGGATCAAAGACCCAGGGGGTTATAGGGAAGCGACAAAGGCAAAAGGAGGAATTGTGGAAGGGGGGCAGTTAATAGTGTTTCCATAGAGACATGGTGAGGTGATGGGACGGGAAGCATTCTCAGTTAGACTGTGTAGGTTCATTCGTCTTGCTCTTTCAAACTAAGTCCAGCGCTGCAGTCAGGACACCAATTAAACCTGAAAGACACAGACAAGTTGCAGATTGTAGTAAGCATGCCTAAAAAAATGTGCTCTCAGAAATCTAATTGTGTTGTTCAGGGTTGCAGTTAGGATTATATGAGCCAAACACCAAAGGACCAAAGAGATGGAGACAAAATCTAAACATCACAAAGCTTTGGATAAAACCTTTAGATTAATTCAGAAAATGTAGATCTACTTTAATATAGCTTAATAAGAAAATATATCAATAAAACGAACAAAGCAGTGCAAACTTCAAAAGGCAAAATTTCTTGTAAATGAGAAGGAGTCATCATTAGGAGTGAATGATTTTTCCAGTTGTTGAAACAACAGACGGAGGCACACAGACACTTTGCCTTAAATAGTCTGCCTGAAGTCTGAAACTCACTTGCTGGAAACAGTTGGTGCATAACAAGATGAAAAAACCCACAAAGGCATCTTACTGTTGGTATATCTTGTGGGGTGTTGGTCATTTTGTCCCTTCACCTTGTCGTACTGCTGCAGTTTCACTTGTTTCTTATCAGATTTTAGAAAAGATTCATACATCAATTGGAACACTTTTGAAATCTTTATTAACTGCTTTAATAATTGATGATTAAAAGTTGTTCCCTACAGTCCTATCAAAGTCCACTGCAAGGAACACCTGAATTTTTATTTAGTTTAATCATACGTAAAAGTAGGTGGTGGTTCTGAGATATTATGGCTTGATCTGTAGTCCAGCAGGAGAAAAGTCATATTTTGCAAGATTAACAGGCCCAAATTAGAATTTGAACCACAATCAATAGAATTAGGATTTAGTATAAAATCTGGGGGAAAATATGTACATTTCAATGACATTAAAAGTGAGGTTTAAGCATTTTTATGGTTTATTTAAAAAAGTCTGAGTCAATCTTTCCCTTTGCCCATTTGTAATCCCTATTTAGTTCCCAGGCCTCTTCATTTTGTTCCCACCTACTTCCTTTTGTACTGGTAACCAAACACATACCCTGTACTTAACCATTGTGTGTCAGTTTATATTTCTTGGAAATTATGTATATGGTCATAAAAATGCTCAGATCTCACTTGTAATAAATGTCAGTCAGTCAGTCATTTTCTACCGCTTCTTCCATAGTGGGTTGCAGGGAAGCTGATGCCTATCTCCAGCAGTCTATGGGCGAGAGGCGGGGTACACCCTGGACAGGTCTGCAGTCCATTGCAGGGCAACACAACACAGACACACACAGGACAAACAACCACGCTCACACTCATTCACACCTAAGGGCAATTTAGAGAGACCAATTAACCTAGTCTTTTTGGAAGCCGGAATACCCGGTGAGAACCCACGCATACACAGGGAGAACATGCAAACTCCATGCAGAAAGACCCCCGGCAAGTCGAACCCAAGACCTTCTTGCTGCAAGACAACAGTGCTACCAACTGCGCCACTTTGCAGCCAATCATTTTTGTTTTCGGTAATAAAATATATAATTCAAAAATTTAAAATGTTTTTGTCTAGTGGATTTTGGTTTTAGTTTTACACAAGTGTCGACAATTTTAGAAATGATCACAGGCCTCGGCCCTCGACCCTGCAGTGTCCACAACTCCACTTTGAAATTACGTCGGGTAGAAGGAAGTTTGACAGAGTTAAAAATTGATTTCCTTTTATTCAGGTTCTTACTGATTCATTATGAAGAATAATACTATGGCAGCTATCCAGTCTAATGACAGGACACAAACAGTGAAAAACACTTCATTTGTAGTAGCACACTAAGAACTGAAATTAAAAACAAATTAATCTCCAGCAAAGGAAAAAATAAAACTCCCAAAAGCTCCAGCACATTTTCCAGCCATCCATAATGTCAGAGTTAGCCTTTCCCTCTGAAGTTAGTTCAGGTGTCTCTTGCTTCCACGTCATTACAGATGAATGGGCTGTGCTTATCGCAGTCTGGGTTTGGGAGTCGGAGCCGTTTAGGTGAGATAAAGGCTTTATGTGGTGGTAACTGCTGGTTAAATGCCACCTCATCCCTCCGCCCTCGACCCCGCAGTGTCCACATCTCCATTTTCACTCAGCTAGCATGGGGAAGGATCCTCAAACAGGGCCAAGTCTGTGTGTAACATCAGAAGATAACGTCGAAGTTGATGATGTGAGACTTTATCTGCTTCTTTAGGACAATTTACTCCAAAAAATGTTTAATTAAAGGCATTTGAGAGGATCCATCAGGGAAGACTCCACATCTCCATGGGAATAAAATACGTCTTAAGACATCTTGAATTTAAAAAAAAAAAGTTATTAAGCAATACTGGAAAATCTAAAACAGATTGATTTTAACTATGCATACCAAATTTTAATTTTTTGACAGATTAATTGGCTCAAAAGAATTTGCAGGAGATGAGATCCTGGCCCACTATACCACCAGCAATGGTGATTGGAGTTAGCTAGTCCAGCTTTAAAACTTTTATCGAAAGCTAATTTATCTTACTGACTTTATATAAAGTGCAACTCAAATATTATATAGATTCAATAAAAACATTGATACATTTTAAGGTTATTTTTTCTGTAAATTTAGATTAAAATTTACAGTTAATGAGAACCCCTAATTCAATTTGCCAGAAAATTTGAATGTTGCTTTTATTAGAAAAAAAGAATTTTTAATTCCAAAATGTTTATGGCCTACACAATCATAGAAAGACTGTTGACCTGGCAATTGTCTAACAGACAGTTATCAACCTTTCACAAGGAGGGCAACTATGGTTGATGTAAGCCTGGCTTCTACAGAAGAAACTACCTTAAGAACAATGAAAATAAGTTATGTGAATAAATTATGACATAAAAAAGCACACATTTCCCCAGGACTTCCTTAGATCTTTGGAACTGAACCTCAGCTGCTACATACGTAAAGCAACCAGATAGATTTATTGCAGCTACCTGCATAGTAAGTGATTTATGCAAATGTTTAACATACGCTTCTGATCTGACTTTAATGCACAAAAGCTATGGACATCCTGACTCCTTTCCAGGTATAAACATTTTTAAAAGTAGTTTTTTTAGGCTTTAGACTTTAACAAGAGCTCCCTGAATGGAAGCACTGAAGGAATGACAGAAAAAAAACAGATCATGGCAACCAGGTGCAAAATTAGTTAAGCATGTAATTCAAAGAGAATCCAGCAAATCTGTTGTGAAGCACAACATAATAAAAGAGAATTAATGAATTCTTAAAGCAAAAAAAAACACACACCCCTGAAGACAAAAAAATGCAGCATTTACCCAAAATACTGTATACAGTAGTGACTGGGAGATCAAATAGTCAAATAGTCTTGAATCACACAACAGCTGCTGTTTCTGTTCATTGCCTGCATTGGCTATATTTGTGTACACATTTGGATTTCAGAGGAGCCATCTGTGTTTGTATTCTGCTGGTAAATGTGAATGAACATAAGGCACAAGCCCAAGGTCAGAGCACCTTTAGTATGCACAGTAGCTGCAGATACACTCGCGGAGGTTTGTCCTTTCTGCCGATATCATAGATGGGTTAAATGTTCTCTGCCTGTCACATTGCTCTCTGTTTTCCTTGCCTTTTCTCATGCACAACCAATGAAGTACACGCACATGCGTAAAGACCAATGGCGCATCAAATGTTGCATGTCAGTAGAGACTCTACGGTGAGCACAAATGGGTCTGTTCTTAGCCTCTAACGTGCGCCTCGCAAGTAGTAGTACCTTAACATCCCTAACATCTGTTCCTGTCAACCATCCGTGAGCTGAAACGGCACTGAACGCACAGCTATGCACATAAAACAGGATAAACTGGCACACAAATCAGCAATCTGATGAAAGCTGGTTTCTCTTCAGTTTTATATAATAGATATTCCTGTCAAATGAGGCTGTTGGAGAAAGTAAGACTGGCTTCACAATGGGATACCAAAAATGATATGGTCTGAGTGGTTTGTTTAAAGGGTCAGTGGGTGCTTTTTTAATTTTATGGTTTGACTCATTGCCAGTTATGGCAAATGCTTGATGGCAGTTTTGGCCAAACCAGATTATTAGTAGATGAAATCATCATTTGAAAACTCCTTTTTGTATTTGCTCAGGTTATCTTTGTCTAAAAAATATAGATGGTCAGGACCATTAAAGTATGACAAAAAAAGGAAAAACAATAAAATCTCTTAGGGGGGGAAACATTTTTTCACAGCACTCTTTGCTTTAGTTTATAAATGTCTGCTTGTCTTTGATTAACCAATTATAGGAAGATTTTCTCTGCATAACTTGGTTCAAACCCCAAACTACACAAAAAGCTTGAATTTGTGTAATAGACTGACCTATCTATTTTTACGTAGGCACATTTTATGGTTCTCAATTACTTAATCTACTTAGGTTTTTTTTATTATTTAAAATATTTGCTGACAGTCTTATTGACAACACATTTAACGATGTTGTAAATGCTACCACTGAGTAATGGAGCAAAGCTCTAATCTGCTGACAGATGTTTAAAAGCTTGAGTGTGCTCATTCTAGAAAAGGCTCTTACTTGATTTCCTGCCATTTCTGAGAGTTAAGATCACTACAACTCTTATGAGATTTTTCAAACAGGGATGGCAACTCAACCATAACTATGCATTGTTGATTCGACTGCTAAATACAGTGAAGTAATGAACTGTCTAGAAGGCTCTGTTGCTTATTGACAGTGTATAACATGGTCCTTTTGTTACAATATTTAAATATGGCCTATTTTAAAGCAGCCAATACACAAAGGTCAACTTGCTATTTTGTTAATACTAAGCTAATTTACAGTAAAAATATGAAGCACAGAATAATATTAAAAATGTGCTTACTAACCTTCTTGCTAAATGCTATCTAGTTTAACATAACTGGATGCAGCTTTTGATTGAGAACATAAACTACTTTGAACTTTTGCAAAACAAATGAGAAAACTATGTCAGTTCTTAATACTATGCTAGTTTAACCATGTTGCTGGTAGCTCCTTATTTGCTTCAAACAAAGGAGATGTCAGATGTTGCTATAATAGGAAAAACATCCTAGAATATTTGTTTATTCCTTATTTGCCATATTTATTTGTTTATAAGATGAGGAGACTTTTATCATGTAGCATTTCACTAAATATTGCATATTCCTAAATTACAGCTGAATGAAAAAAAGCTTTTTACAAAAAAAGCCTCTTGTTTTGATTAAATTTTTTTCAGTGGCTTTCAGTGGCTAAACACATTGGTCCATTTTAAAATGCAGTCCTAATAGGCTAGTCTGAGGAAGTTCTTGCCAGTTACCATGTTGGCTGATTCACCTACTTTGAGACCATTGCTAACTCCTACTAACAAAAATTATCTGCAGCCAACCCGTGATTTTACTTCACATCATCTGAATGTGCTATGTGGAATAACAACAATAACTGCCAAACTGCGGGGTTGCTCCTCGCGGGACCCGGCCGGGTCAAGCCCGAAGGAGAGACGCAAGGCCATCCCCCAGTGGGCCCACCACCTGCAGGGGGAACCGTGAGGGACTGGTGCAAAGAGGATTGGGCAGCGGACGAAGGTGGAGACCTCGGCGGCCCAATCCCCAGATGCTTAGGCTGGCTCTAGTGACATGGAATGTCACCTCACTGGGGGGGAAGGAGCTTGAGCGGGAGGTTCAGAGATATCGACTAGAAATAGTCGGGCTCACCTCCACGCACTGCGTGGGCTCTGGAACCCATCTCCTCGAGAGGGGCTGGACTCTCTTCTATTCTGGAGTGGCCCATGGGGAGAGGCAGCGGGCTGGGGTGGGTTTGCTTGTTGCCCCCCAGCTCAGCCATCTCATGTTGGGGTTTACCCCGGTGGATGAGAGGGTTGCATCCCTGCGCCTTCGGGTTGGGGACAGGTCTCTCACTGTCATTTCGGCCTACGGGCCGAGCGGTAGTGTTGAGTACCCTTCTTGGGGTCCCTGTCGGGGGTGCTGGATAGTGCCCCTCCCGGGGACTCCATTATTCTGCTGGGGGACTTCATCGCCCACGTGGGAAACGAAAGTGACACCTGGAGAGGCGTGATCGGGAGGAATGGCCTCCCCGATCTGAATCCGAGTGGTGTTTAGTTATTGGACTTCTGTGCTAGTCACGGATTGTCCATAATGAACACCCTGTTCAAGCATAAGGGTGTCTATCAGTGCACTTGGCACCAGGACACCCTAGGCAGGAGGTCGATGATCGACTTTGTTGTCGTATCATCAGACCTTCGGCCGCATGTTTTGGACACTCGGGTGAAGACAGGGGCTGAGCTGTCCACTGATCACCACCTGGTGGTGATTTGGATCCGCTGGAAGAGGAGAAAGCCGGACAGACTTGGCAGGCCCAAACACATAGTGAGGGTCTGCTGGGAACATCTGGCAGAGGCCTCGGTCAGGGACGTATTCAACTCCCACCTCCGGGAGAGCTTTGACCAGATTCCGGGGGATGTTGGAGACATAGAGTCCGAGTGGACCATGTTCTCCGGATCTATTGTCGATGCTGCTGCCCGTAGCTGCAGCCGTAAGGTCTGCGGTGCCTGTCGCGGCGGCAATCCCTGAACCCGGTGTTGGACACCGGCAGTAAGGGATGCTGTCAAGCTGAAGAAGGAGTCCTATCGGCTGTGGTTGGCTTGTGGGACTCCTAAGGCGGCTGACGGGTACCGTGAGGCCAAGCGTGCCGCGTGCTGCTGTGGCAGAGGCAAAAACCCGGGCCTGGAAGGAGTTCGGTGAGGCCATGGAGACGGACTACCAGTTGGCCTCGAAGCGATTCTGGCAAACCGTCCGGCGCATCAGGAGGGGGAAGCAGTGCTTCGCCAACACTGTTTACAGTGGGGGTGGGAGGCTGCTGACCTCGACTGGGGACATTATCGGACGGTGGAAGGAGTACTTCGAGGATCTCCTCAATCCTGCCATCATGCATTCCCTGGTGGAAACAGAGGCTGGGGACTCGGGGTCGGACTCTTTCATCACCCAGGCTGAAGTCACTAAGGTGGTTAAAAAGCTCTGCAGAGGTAGGGCTTTGGGGGTGGATGAGATCAGTCCTGAGTACCTCAAGTCTCTGGATGCTGTAGGGCTGTCATGGTTGACACTCCTCTTCAACATTGCATGGCGGCCGGGGACAGTGCCTCTGGACTGGCAGACCGGGGTGGTGGTCCCCCTTCTTAAGAAGGGGGACCTGAGGGTGTGTTCCAACTACAGGGGGATCACACTTCTCAGCCTCCCTGGTAAGGCTTATTGGAGAGGAGAGTCCGGCCGATAGTCGAACCTCAGCTTCAGGAAGAGCAGTGTGGTTTTCGTCCCGGCCATGGAACACTGGACTAGCTCTATACCCTCTACAGGGTACTCGAGGGTTCATGGCAGTTTGCCCAACCGGTCCATGTGTTTTGTGGACCTGGAGAAAGCATTTGACTGTGTCATTCGTGGTGCCCTGTGGGGGGTGCTCCAGGAGTATGGATTCGGGTGCTCTTTATTAGGGGCCATCCGGTCTCTGTACAAGCGGAGCAGGAGTTTGGTCCAGATTGCCGGACCAGTTCCAGGTGCATGTTGGACACCGGCTGGGCTGCCCTTTGTCACCGGTCCTGTTCATAACTTTTATAGACAGGATTTCTAGGCGCAGCCAAGGGCCGGAGGGGGTCTGGTTTGGGGACCAGTGGATTTTGTCTCTTCTTTTTGCAGATGACGTGGTGGTGCTGGCCCCCTGTACCCAAGACCTACAGCATGCGCTGGGTGGTTCGCAGCCGAGTGTGAAGCGGCTGGGATGAAGATCAGCTCCTCCAAGTCCGAAGCCATGGTTCTCGACCGGAAAAGGGTGGCTTGCCCTCTTCAGGTTGGAGGGGAGTTCCTGCCTCAAGTGGAGGAGTTCAAGTATCTCGGGGTCTTGTTCACGAGTGAGGGAAGAAAGGAGCGGGAGATCGACAGACGGATCGGTGCGGCTGCTGCAGTAATGGGGGCACTGTGCCTGTCCGTTGTGGTGAAGAGAGAGCTGAGCCAAAAAGCGAAGCTCTCGATTTACCGGTCAGTCTATATTCCTACCCTCACCTACGGCCATGAACTTTGGGTCATGACCGAAAGAACGAGGTCCTGGATACAAGCGGCTGAAATGAGCTTCCTCCGTAGGGTTGCCGGGCACTCCATTAGAGATAGGGTGAGGAGCTCGGCCATCCGGGAGGGGCTCGTAGTAGAGCCGTTGCTCCTCCACATCGAGAGGAGCCAGTTGAGGTGGCTCGGGGATCTATATCGGATGCCTCCTGGACGCCTTACTCGGGAGGTGTTCCAGGCACGTCCCACCGGGAGGAGGCCCAGGGGACGGCCCAGGACACACTGGAGGGACTATGTCTCTCAGCTGGCCTGGGAACACCATGGGCTCCACCCCGGAGGAGCTGGAGGAGGTGTCTAGGGAGAGGGACATCTGGGCGTCTCTGCTGAATCTGCTGCCCCCGCGACCCGGTCCCGGATAAAGCGGAAGACGACGAATACGAGTACGAGTATTGCCAAACTGAGTTTAAATCACATGGGTAATTAAAGAAAACAACTTGGCCAGAACAATGGGCTAGATTATATGGTTTATCTCATAAAGGTATTTATGTAAGGTAAAAGTATTTAATTGAAAATATTCTTTTTATATGCTGGCTGGTTTATCGTGATATAGATATTTTTTCCACCATGCAAGAAATTGATAAATTGTTCATACATACTTAGGGCAAGGGGCTAATGACTTTGACATTTAAAACACATTATTCTCCCCCCAGGATTATTATAATAGATCTTCATGAACCCTGAATATTTTCTTGACAAGGTACTTTTAAAAAAGGTTACTCCATAATTTCCTCAACATATTAAACTAGTATTTATCACCGCCACTGTCCTTTCTAACTGATGAGGCAACTGTGAAAGTATAAAACTAGAAGCTCTCTAGTTCTCAAGAGTTGTTCAATCAGTCGAATTCAATATGCCACTGTTTTCACCTTCATCACACCACAGCCAGAGGACTTTAACAGTATTCACGAGGAAGTGTCTCTTATAAGTTATTAGAATTGCAATTAACACAAGAAATGACCGTGCACACCTCGTTCAAAAAGGATAAAGTCTGTCTGGACAGACTGCGACCGCGCAGCAGAGGACGAGCTTAATTTAAATATCAGGTCAAAACCAATTAAATGTCATTATTTTCCCCCACTACAAAAGAGCATAGGCACGCAACATACCAACGAGGGAGGAAGGGAAGAAAAAGGTCCCCATTGATCAAGCAGAGGTTAATTAAGGGGGTCTTAATGAAGCATCAGTGTAGAGTTATTAAAACAGCAGCAGGGATCATAAAGCAGCAGGCAATAGTAGCAGATTGGAGATGTTAAAAGAAAAGGCCCTCAGTCACCGTAGAACCAGTAAATCAATGTTGCAGCTGGTCGGTGTTGCTCAATGTAAAAATTTATTTATTTAGCACTTATGGATAATGGGGAATTCTCCTTTATCTGGACCCTCTCCACACCAACACACAAACACATGAAGTTATCTTGACAGCTGCTGCCTTAGACTCTTAAAAAAATAGGTATGGCTGAACATCTCTGTCATTGGATGCTGCTATTTGTCTGCTTTTTTTTTATACCCTGTTTGGTAATTATATGCAAAAAGGATGTGTCATAACCACACCAGATAGAGTGCACAGTCTGGTGACAGACTAATTAGCAATGATCTAGGTGAAATGTTAGCTTTTTTAGCATGTTTAGAGGTGTTTGTGGGCGAAGTACACAGTTTGAGGGAGCAGTCTGACAGCGGCTTTGCCTTGTGCCTAAAGCTAAGTTAAGATAACCCGCAAAGTTAAATAAAGAGTACGACACTGCCTCGTTATACTCCTCATTCAGTATAATGGATAAAATGGTGTCTGCACAAGCAAAAGCAGAGGAAGAAATGGTTACAAAATTGAAATCTTTACAAATAAAGCAAACAAGCAAAAGCAGAGGAAGAAATGGTTACAAAATTGAAATCTTTACAAATGCGTCCACTGTCGCCAAGTTTCCTCCGTGGGAGAAACGCTGACAACAGCCCACTTTACTGTAGCATCTCACAAAGTACCCCGAATGTTGGAGGAGTCCCAGGCAACATGCTGTCAATGCACGTCTCATGTTCACTATGTGGGTGGGTTATGAACATTTTTGTCTGACTGATTCACTACCGTCTGTGACAACCACATCCAGCTGACAAGCAAATGCCTCTCGCTTCATTTCAATAATGTCTGCATAGTAATATGCCATCAAAGCGGAATGGATAGACAGCTATTTAGGTCACCAATATTATGTGAAAATAATAGCTTGAGAAAGCCTTTCAAAAAAATTTTATTTAGGTTTAGAAATGTGCAGTGTGCTGTCTGCTGCCAGTGCAGCTGTTAGCCAATGGTTTCTTGAGATGTTAAAACCGTGTTATGTTTAAAGTATTTATTTCTTTCACATTTAAAATCCTTAGTATGTGGATTTATTATATAAACTGAAATCTCAAGTTTCCTTCGCAGGTTCTACCATGGTTTTTTCATATTTTTTTGATGATTTGAACTTCTTTCTGCAACCTTTGGTGTGTTCATGAGGTCAGCTGGCATCAAGCAAAAGGTTTTCCATCCCAGAAATTAGGGAATTAAAGAAACAGTAGTGTTAAGCTAAAATAGGTAGAGGATGATTTTAAATTAAAGTCAAGGAGAAGTGGAAGAGAGAGAAACGAGTTGTGGCTAAAATAGAGGCAGGTGTTTTGGTTTTGTTTAGAGATTGGCTGTTGACTGGAATCTGAAGATTTTCTGCCTGATTGTCCCTGATGGATGACCGAAGATTTACTATCTATCTGGAAATTTGTTGGGATTTTTTTCTGTTACGGGGAATGGATCCCTCATAAGCACTACCACATCACATAACAACATGCTTTGTTGTGGATGATGTTGCTGACTGAAGAACACCTGATAAAGGCTCACAGCAGGAAGTCCAGAGACTGGTAACTAATCATAAACGTAGGATGTGAAGAAATGTAAAACGGTGGGTATCACTCGAAAAGATGTAAAGAGATCCTTCTAATGATACTTGCCTTCTAATGAAACAACTAACTCACTTATCTACAAAGCAGCATAAATTTGAAATGAAGAGCATTACATATTCTCGTCACCCACAAATAGTAGAAAATAAACAGTAATGTGAAAAAAAAGTACATCCATTTTAACTTTTTTCATTTTGGCTTCATTGCTGAGAAATCAGTGACAAAGTGAAATCTTTGATGTGGAGTTTGGAGGACCTTAGGATAGATTTTAGGACCCAGTAAAGGCCAGATCATGTATACATTAAAACCAATCAATTGGAAAGGTACTTTCTTTTCAACATGATCGTACCTTTAGCTGTAGCTTCTTTAAAGGGTGTTACTTTGTTCCTTCAGAACTAGATCCATTTGCAGATTTGGACTATTTGGGAATGAAAGGAAAGGAAATGTGCCTGCAATAGGTGTCCTCATACGGGCCATGCATCCTTTTGCAAAGGCTTTCTGGTCTCACTACATTTTTTCCAGTTGCCTCCAGCTGCTTACACAGTGCAAAGTAATTGGGTCAGGTGTCTTTTTCTCACTCCAAGTGAAACTTGGCTAATGAAAAATGGATAGATTTTACACGACTTTTACTGTAACAACAGTAATGTTGGTGATGCCCTTTAGATTTAAACACAGATATAAATACATGTATTATTATAACTGCTTGTGTTGTTAGCAGGATACCATAAAACCATGGCATTTCTCCTAAAGGTTATGATAGCCTAAGGGTGTATTCACACCAGGAAAGTCCTATAATCCGCTTGTTTGGTCCGGACCAAAAGCAGACTTTATTTTTGTTTGTTTGTTGCGGTTTGCTTTCACAATGTACTTTTTGCAAACTATTACTTGTAAACAAAGCCACACAGATGGCAATCACTGCTCCCATTGGACAAAAATGACAGGGGCGAGACACAGCACAGACAAGGAAATTTAGGAAAACTGTAGACGTGCCACATGCAGCAACTCTGTTCTGCATATTTGTGCCGTTATTACAGGTGCAATATTATTGTGAGAGTCAAGAGCAGCTCATTCAACAGAGATTTAGTGAAGTTCTAGTTATAATGTTGGAATAGTGTTGCAGAAAGCATGTGCCCTGTCCCACAAAATGGCAGTAGTATTGCTACAATACATACAGCTTATCAGGTATGATTTCAGTACAACGTACACCTTTGTTATCCGCTTCGGGGGCTTGTTAAGTCCAAAGTGACGAAAGTTTTCTGTAGTTTGTTCAGATCAGGGCCAGTTCGTGTTCAGACCATAAGCCAACCGCACCAGAGTGCGTTTGGAAGCGAACCGAGACCACCTCAAAAAGTGGGTCTCGGTCCAGTTGGACCAGCAGGGGAAACGAACTCTGGTCCGTTTAAAGCAGACCAAAAGTGGCAAGTGTGAATACACCCTAACAGTCCAAAACTGGCTCATGACCACAAGGACTAGGAATGTTTAGTCACAGTATAGTTCGATTCAATTGCAATAGCGAAAGCTGTGTTGGAATTAACATGAAGCCAAACTCTTACACTAGCGACATGACCACTGACCTCCCTCTGTGCCCCACTAATAACAAAGAGCCTAAGATCTTTTAATTCAACAAAAAAATAATATATACCTCAGAAAATACATGAAAAACAATGAAATTAGACAAAACTTCAAAAATAAAAAAGAAATTCTTGCACATTCCTAAGTAATGGACAGGTTAGCGATCAGCTGTTACTTTGCTACATTCTTTTATAGCTCATGTATATTTGCATCTGTTTGACTCATTCACGCTCTCGTTTGGAGAATACAGCACGCTTTCTGCCACCTATCAGGCAGTTATGGTGACATAAGATTCCAGATACGGTCAGCTTATTTTTGTTTTACATTTAGGTGGAATCGTGTAATATGGTTGCTTATGTTTGTTGGACTTCAAAATATTTCAGCTTTGTTTTACACTGCTTGGATATTGTGTGACTCCAAATTATTTACTTTTTAGTGTACAGAGTGCTCCCTGTGCCCTTGTGACTTTATCTTCTCATCATAAACTGTACAGGTGCTGCACTTATGTGCCACCGAGTTTTGCCTTCTGTGTTCCCCAAAACTAGGTTACAGATAAATATTAAGATAATTAACTTCTGATGTTTATTGTTTGGCTCATCTATGCCCATTTGTCATTGCATCAAGGAATATATTTTACCCCCCAACACTAACACCCACTCTCACCTCATTTCAAATCAACTCAAACATCAAATATCCCAGAAAAAAGTTACATGGCATAATAAAAAAGGAATACATGCTACTAAGATGCAGTAATCTTGAATTATGTGACAGTAAGTGATGAGACTTTTTAAAATGTAGTCTTTTTAACCTCAGAAACTTAGGAACTGCACAAAACAGCTTAATATTGTTTTCTTCTCAATTAGGCTATAATTGTAAGATTCAGACCTCAAACATTTAAAAGAATTTTAAATGAAGTACTTAAGTTTTAAAAGGCTGGTGCTAAGGCGAGTTGTCACAAAAGCCTTTATTCATAGACTGAATATCAAACAAAAACATGTCAGTATTGTAGGCTTTCCTTCAAGCTTACCAATGCTGAATAAAAATTCATTTGATGTGTTAACCTAACAGAAGTCTCAAAGCAGTCTGTTGTCACAGTAACAAGCATGTTCTTTAAATATTTATATTACTTTATAAATAATACATCTTGGCTACTGTCTGATAATATTGCACTCAAAATGATAAAATGTAGAATTAAATGTGCATTTTATCATTGACTGCACTGTTCGATTGACTGCACTGTTCGATAGTTAGGATTAATTGGAATGTATGTACCTGACTTGAAATCTGTATGATTCGATTGAATTGACTTAGCCAATTTTAAAGTTACCCACCTTTCACACAATGTAACAGGAATCAACACTCAGCAATTATTTTTACCTCTGTCTTCCTCCCTCCGTGTTGGATGGAGTAAGGGGGAGTCAGGATTAGCCTAAACCAGCTCAGTTATGGTTGGGTGCAACAACACCCCCCCTTTTTCTGCTACCTGTGCGACCCCTTCTCTTTTCCAATGGTTTAAAATCTTTTGACAGAGAGGTACCCCAATCCTTGTGGTTTTTTAATATAAAAAGGGGGCCCAGTGGGTTTACATGGCCCCAAAATTTTATCACATTATTTTACTTAGTACCCCTACACATAGCCCATTCTAAAATGGCCAAACTCTAATACTCATTAGTTTATTCTAACCTCCCCAACAACCCTGCACCATTCCAAACCCCTTGTGAAGTGCCTTGAGATGACATGTGTTGTGAATTGGTGCTATATAAATAAAACTGAACTGAACTGCATTGAAAAATGTTAGTGAAATAACTAGAGCTGATAAGTAGAAACAAAGGCTTTTAGATACACTTCTTATTTTAACAGACAATACATGTGGGGTGCAAGAGGTAAAATACGATTCAGATGAGGTGACATAATGAAATGATGTAAGTGCATGCTGATATGTTTACCTATATTCTGCAAGAAACCAAAGTGAATTAAAAACATGACGCCAGTACAATGTGACTGTTGATAACAAGAACTATGCTGACAAAGCTTCAAAATCCATTGGGTACGCTCATGTTCGTCAGAACAGCAGAATGTGCCTTCAACTCCATCTGTTCTTTTCATTTCTTCTGTTTATAAAAATAATAAATCACAGGTGTCAAACTCCAGTCCTCGAGCGCCGGTGTCCTGCAACTTTTAGATGAGTCCATAGTCCAACGCACCATAATTAGGTCATTAGCAGGACTCAGTAGAACCTGTGTGCATGAGAAGATAATTCAACCATTTGATTCCCCAATGTTGGACTTGGAACACATGTAAAAGTTGCAGGACACTGGCCCTCGAGGACTGGAGTTTGACACTGCTGCTCTAAATCAACCAAAATATTTATAAATTATTTTCTCAGCTCCTCCATCTCAATGGAAGACGCTAATATTTAGAAACACTGATATAACAACTAGCAGCATCAATAATACAAATCCGTCCAAAATGAAGAACAAAGGAAAACTGCTCCTCTGTTTCATTAGTTTTGACTTTGAAGGCACGTATCAATTGTATCTTAAGAAATACCACCAGGTTTTCTACTGTGCTAGACAGATGGTGGGCCAGGCAAGTTGCTTTCTTGAATTCTATTATTTGACCTTTATTTATATTGATTGTCTCATTGACATCCACAATCTCATTGACAAGAGAGATCTGTTTGAAAAACAAACAAACAACAAAAAAACAAACAATAAAAGTTTACTTTATTCTAACTAATACTAATTCATAACTGTTTCTTATGTCATTAAGTGAAGTGTAAGTTGACCAGATCAGATCATGAAAATCTCCTATTTGATATATATATATATTTGTTTTTTTTGTTTTGTTACAGTAGAAATTCTGTAGGGAACCATAAAATCCCCTCCTGATCTTTTTTTGAGAATTGAATTAACATATTGTGCAGAACTGTGCAGAACTGCACATGACTGCTTGGATGCAATATTTGGTGGGGTTTTTTAGTGTTGATCATTCATGCTCTGTATATCAGTAATACATTTGGCCATTTGGATGTATGCTAATTGCCCTTAATCCCACCACTAGATGTTAATCGCTAGTGACTTAAATGCTGAAACTCATGAAGACTGTGGGATTACTGTACAATGGTAAGTAAAAAGTGTATGGGCAATGTGTCATAATCCATTTTAGAATTGCAATTTTGAGCAAAAGTATTGCAAATACATATTGCCCTGATTTTGTGCAGCCCTACATAAAAGAAACAGAAGTGGGGGACAGAGGTTTGATTGCAGGCGGCCAAGGTTACACTGTCATGACCAAGCTTTACACATCCCTGTTCTTGTTGTAATAGTTGTCAATGGACAGACAGTACAGACATCCTGTGTTTAACACTACCCTATTAATGTGGTTTCCTGCAGAATGTACTAGAAAATATATGCAGGAGGTCTCAGAGTTGAAATATCCAGAGGTATCACTGATACGAACAGAATATAATGAAGTACTACACCTACTTAACAAGCTTTTCAGAATTATACCATTTTCAGGTCTAACTTGATGGGAGAATTGTGCTTAGCCTTTTCTAGACTCAATTACCCAAAAAGTTTCAGCTGTCACTATAGTCTGATTTCATTTAGTTGTGATGACTACTATCCAGAGCTTATTATTAAAAATATTTTTGGAATAATTTAGTTCAGCTAATGATCAAAGCCTAAACAGCAATCATAGTTACTCGTGTGGCCTGTTGTGAAATTTACTGACGACCCCTGGTATAGAGAATAAGAAAAGAACAATAAATGGGGTAACAAGTATATTGGTTTAATTACATCAACAGCAACTCATTTAGACATGCATATAAAGGTTTAGAATCATTTTAAGACAGAAAAGAACTAAGGAAGTCAGTAACAGATAGTATGTTGCTAGCTTTAACTTAGTATTACATCCTTTTCCAATGAAAACAAAACCTCCCTGTAATCACTTAATCCTTCTAATCAAGCCCAAAGTTGTCTCAGATACAACATAAATTAAATAGAGCACCACATACCTTAGACAAAAATAACAAACCATTTAACCAAGGTCTCTGCTCAGTCACAAGAGAAATTCCCAATTGCCACATGACAGGCCTACATCTGCTTCCAAGGCAGTGTGTAATATGCAAATTGGATGAATATTTTATTTTAAAAAAACAGAAGCAAGAGAAGGTCTTCACAATGTGAGACAAACGTACAGCAGGTAAACAGCTTCATTTGTGCAGCATGAGACACATAAAAGGTTAGAGATGAACGTAAATTAGGATGTATTCAGAGGCATTAGTTACACAAGCATAATACTTCCACAACTCAGAGACTGCAATAAAGCCTTCAATAGCAAACATCAGATCTAGACATACTCCTGCCAACACCCCTACAGTCAGAGGATTGAGGAAAATTTCTGTACTGATACTGCTCCTGTCAAAAAAAAAAACAACACCACCACGATGTGTTATTAGGACATCCACTTGTACACTGAATAAGCTTACATGTCTAGACATGTTTTTGTTTTATATGTGATAACATGCCCATCCAGTTATCAACATGTTTATCAGCCTTTCGGCTGTAGTGTATTGTAATAAAAAATATAGCAAATTTTGGTCATATTTAGCTATACTTAGCTTAGATAGTTAGTGGTCTAATTAGCATTAGCATGCTAGCGGTTACCATAAAAAGCTACACCATATAAAAAAAAGCCAGTACTCATGTTTAACATGTTTCTCCACCTCCACTACAGGGAAGATACATTTCAGCAGAAGATAAATACTACATTATTTAAATCTGAGATTGAGTGTTGTGGGTTGAATCTCGTATTTGGAATGGGTTTGAAAACATTAGCAATAGAAATCTGTGGGACCCAACCTGCAAGACATGATGTACCTGCTCATGTAATTGGGGACTTGTTAGTGCCAGCTATAGGGTCTCTGACTAACTCTCTAACACCTTTACTGTAGTTGGATCATCGCATCTGGTTAGATGAGAGGGTGCAGAGCGACACAAACACAATCAGACTGTCAAAACGTGGCCTAATTAGAAAAAAGCTAGAGCTGTTTATGAGCCTTTGTCTTTTTGGTGTGTTAAGCCAATTTAGCCGAAACAGAGCAGTACTTCCCATTACATTCATAGTGACCTGTAAACTGATTAATCTATAATTTAACATTTAGAAACAGGGCTGTTTTAGCTTTTTTAAAATAGCCTACATTCAATTTGCTTGAAACTAGGCAAAAGGAAAATTAGTATTTCTGATATCCATTATTATGGGTTGTTATACTGGATTCAAAACAAAAAATTAGCCCACAACCCAAAAGAAGCGTTTACACATTAGAAAGGAAACATCTTTGCAAATGCATTGACTATTAAAGCAATAATGTTTGCTCCAATAATCGGTTCCCTATTCACACTCAGAAATAAGAAAAGAACATGCCTATCATTGATAACATTTATTTCTTTTTTTAAAAGGAATAAATAAAACAAAAGACTAACATATAACAAAAAGGAAGACTGAATAGAATCAATCACAATAAATATGGAAATATAGGTCATAGATTGCAAGTATAGAACTGTACAAATCTAGCTTCATTCTGAAACAAGATTGTATTCTCATTGGGGGCTGCACCAGATAATACAACATAATTTAACTTAAATATTTTACTTACATAAACAAGTGCATTAGGTTTTTCTTGCCTGGCCCAGTTTTAGAGAAATTTCAATCAATCTCAACTATACATCTTTGGTGCTTTTGACCACAAAATGCCTCCCCGTCTCACATTTTGTGACCGAATATGTTCTTTTTTAAAGTACATAGCATCCATTTAGTGTTTTTGTTTGCTAGGCTTGTGTCCTTCACTACTACTGAAACCAGGCTCCCTAGCCGCTGTGGTAATGCACTATGGTCCAGTTATATTCTGAGTATCCATACAAATTAATAATTAACATGTGTTCAAAAGGTCTGGAATAACCCGCATAGAGTTGGTAGTCAGTCATAACCATTTTCTGATGGAAAAAATAGTATATGTATAAGTACAGTTACCCTTGCAATATTTGCAGGGGAAGAATAACTAAACAAGCTGTTTGTGTTTTTTGTTTCTTTCAAACATTGCTTATTCATAAAGGGAGACCCACTTCCATTACCAGTCTCCTAGAGTTCTAGGCATCTTAGAAAAAAAGGAAAAATACAACTCATCTGTTTAAATCTGAGAATAAGGACATTATTTGATCTAATTAGACTATGAGTCACCTCATTGTGTAGACTGGGTGGGGAAAAAATATGGAACGGAATTATGGTTTGAATTGTTATTCATATTTGCCAACTTTAATGCAGAATACCAAACATTGTGGTTACTCACACACATAGTAGAGATGTAACAATCAGAAATTTTGTGGCCAATTTCTGATCAACGATTTTCATAACTCTGACCTGTCAATTACATTTTCAGCTGAATCTTATTTATCTTTGTTAGCTATAAATTACAACAAAATACTTTTTCTATGTTTTAGATAAGCTAAAAATGTTCAAACAATAAAATATTTAGAGATAACAAATAAAGAGTTTCTTAAAAACCAGCAGAACTAACAGAGTTTTTTCCCCTTGAATTACTACCTCTTTTACAAAACATTTCTGTCATCAACCTTCAAAGACAAGCCATCTTTGGGCTGTTTTACCTGCTTGTTATTCTTTGTTTTTTTGTTGTCATAGCTTGTGGGAATAGCAATTTCAGTGGAAAACTTTTCTTGTGGGATGTTACATGCAACGACCACTTCATAGCACAAAAGTCCTGATTTTCAACGACTCTTGATGGTCGCAGATCCTTCCAGGTAAAACTTGCAATGGACTTGCTCTGAATTAGGGTTAAGCTTTTACATCACTCTCGTCTTCTGGTTTACAGCGGCATGTAATATGTTTTACTTCCGCCTTCTGGTCAAAATGAGTAATATGGTTACCCATTTTTGTTGTATTACAAAAAAATTCCTTTTAGTTTTATACAGCTTGCATGTGGTGTGGCTCCTGTCGAGTTAATTTTTCCTTTAGTGCAGAGGGTGCTGGATGCAGGGCATATAACCTTATGTGATTACCATAAGCTGTCCAGGTGTCACACTTAGGTGGTTTGGAGTTCTGCCTCCTCGGATCCTTAAAAATAGGTCAACAATAACTGAGTTTTGTTATCAAATCAGAATCGCCCTTCTCTCAATGCAATAAAAAAAAAAGATTTTTCCCTCATCCCTGTTTTCTATCATAATTAATCCAAAAATACTAATAAGAGGCTTTGTCACACTATTTGTGAGAGCAGTCAATGTTACAAAGCTATAAAGTTAAACAAAATGTCGCTATTATTTTGAGAAAATCTATTTTGTGTTGTCTTTAGTATCTCATTGGAGGTTTAGCTTGATTAAGGCACTCTAAACAGTTTGCATTACTTGTTTGGAGTACACAGACTCTTACTTTAACTGTGGGATTTCCAAAAGGCTGCCAACATTTACTAATCAAGTACATTCCATGGCATATAGAACTGGATTTATCAAAGGGATAAATCAGAGCAAGGTGATTGTGGCTCAGTGACAAGAGTGGTCGTCTTTGAGTGGTCAGTATGACAGGCGCCAGGGATGTGCACAGACAGACACAAGGTGGTGCTAGAGCACCTTCCCTTTTATTCTATGGACAAAAAAGTGCCCTCCTAAAATCTTTTTATTTATTTATTTTTTTTTACAGTGTATAGTGTGGGGCCCAAGGTAAAATTTCTGAATTTAAAGGCCTATAATACCAGTGCCCCACATTTTGAAATTTTGATCGACAGCCACCCCCTCCCCTCGCCCACACACATACGTGTCCCGCCTTGTGTGTCTCTCAACGGAGACGGGCTGCGTGCAGAGCGGAGAGGTGGACGTGCGCTGGTGCAGCTTACCTCTTCTCTCCTCTCCTCCACCGTCAGATAGAGCGCTGCCCTGCCGACAGACCGGCTAACCATCCAGGTAACTAACAAAACAAATATACTTGCTTCCTAAACTTCAGATGAAAAAGTTAAAACTTCACTTGCCTCCATTTTATCTAAACAGAACAGGCCAATTAATGGCATACCTTTACCCGCTATGTCTTCTATGGCCGCCACCAGGCGCCAGGAGAATGTCTACGATTTAACTCTTAGATTAAGTTAGAAGAAATAAATAAATTCAAATCTATCTCATAGATGCACGTATTACATTTGCTATAATGGTGCCTGACTTCTGTTTGACTCATGTTTTATTTTTTTTTATTGCAAGTATGGCCAAATGAGCTGGTTAACATTACAATTCATACACTACTAAAATACCTTTAATAAAGTTCAGTAAATGTGGGGCAGGTAGGCTAAGTTGTATTTTCTACTTCTCTGTGCGAAAAAATTATGATGTGATCAGAGTATTTTAATTTCTAAATAGCAGACATCTTATCAGTTCTCAGGACTTGTAATCTCATTAATTTTTATTCTCTAAGAATAATTTCTATCATATATTACACTGGCTACATGCAGAAGTATAGATGATTCTTCTTATGATCTTATTCTCTGCTGTTGGTTTCATTTTGACTATAAAGATTTTATAACTCATTTTCTGGGTATAGTTGATTTACACTGTAGAATGGTCACTGGTTACTCACATTTCTGAAGATAACTCATTTAGTGTGACCTACCTGGTAAATTTGGCAGTCTAACCTGCTTTGCTACAACATAAGTTTATTTGGTGCAGAAGACATTTTGTGATAAAAGTACAGAATGATATACCGTACATTCCGGACTACAGAGCGCACCTGATTAAAAGCCGCATGCTCTAATTTTAGAAAGAAAACCAATGTTATACTTGGTTTGGGCTGCACCGGATTGTAACCCGCGGGTGTCCCACTTTGTAATATGAGATATTTACACAGAAAGATATTACACGTGAGGATTTTTACCTTTTAATTTAATCCGTATGGTAATGTAAACAAATGCATATTGCAAATGCTTTTTTTCTAACAGTGCCTGTAACACGGCTACCTTTAAATATACGTACGTTATCAGTAACACACAAATTTCGATGCTAATGCTTTTTTACTGAACAGTGCACAAACAACATTCCAATATCTCCTAACTGATATACACTGCAGCCAACCAGGTCAAAAGTCATTGATCGCCTTCTTCATCTTCTTCCTGCGCACTGAAACCATCAAAGTCC
Source organism: Crenichthys baileyi (assembly GCA_036173005.1). Classification (NCBI taxonomy): domain Eukaryota; kingdom Metazoa; phylum Chordata; class Actinopteri; order Cyprinodontiformes; family Goodeidae; genus Crenichthys; species Crenichthys baileyi. The sequence goes on along the minus strand of JAHHUM010002967.1, from coordinate 101,732 downwards.
TGTTCTTTAGTGTCCGAATTGAACAGCCTCAGGATCTCGTCACTCACTTCAGCCTCTTCGTTGACGCTCTCACTTGAACGCACCTGGTCCCTTAATCCCGCCGCTGTCCAGCCTTTCGAAACCCGTTGGTGATTTTTCATGTTGATGAGGGTGAATATAAATGTCTGATTTACAATACCGGTAATTGAATTGTGAAAGTGCTCTTGATTTATCGCACAAGTTCATTGGACCTCTTTGAACTACTCATCAATTTGATTGGTCCACTGTTACCAGGCAAAATGTTTTTGGCGGCATGAAATAAAATATGCATTAGCCGCACCGTTGTATAGGCCGCAGTGTTCAAAGTGTGGGAAAAAAGTAGCGGCTTATAGTCCGAAATTTAAGGTAGTCAAGACAAACACGTTGTGCTCAGTGTGTAAAAAGAAAAAAAATGAAGGATAAAGTAAGTTTCAAATTTGACTCAGGAAGTTCAGGTTAAAGGCTGGTTGTGAATCAGTAATCTAACTTTAAATCAATCTATAATAATTTTGTTGCCTTATTAATCTTAAGAGTTTTGTAAAATGCATTCTTGTTTTGAGTTTTTTTTTCCTGGGTTGTCATTTCCCTACATCATTTCCCTACAATCTCACACTACAAAGGCAACCGACAGTTCCATGTGCCGCACAAGGTGCCGTTTTTTTCCACTTGAGCACCTGCCCCCCCAAAATGTCTGTGCACGCCACTGTAAGGCGCTATATAAGTTCAGTCCATTTACCATTTGTAGCAGCTTCAATGAACAGTTGACATGTCTTTGTAGAAAATGTAAACTTCTGTGTTTCAATGTACTTAAAAATAGCTAACTTTAAATAGTTTTCCTGCAGTAACAACTTCCGCACTGAAAAGTGTTGCTAGCACTTGATTTGACTGATCAGGACAAAGATTATTCTTAAACTGCAGCATTAGTAAACAGAATGCTGCAGCAAAAATCCTTGGCTAAGATTAAAGCTGTAATTATTAGGATTCAGGCTCAACTAATTAGCAAACAAATGTGCTTTCTTAATTACCTACATTTGTGGTTTTAGAATTCCCAAGCAGCTGGTTTGTTAGAAACACAAAAGAAAAAGGAACAATGTGTTAACAGAGCAAGCTCATCGGACTCCTGCTGTTTTAATCAAAAATGCCAGACAATAAGCTGCCTTTTAAAATAATGGAAAATCATGATCTGATTTAATGGTGCACATGGCGCAAGTAGGTCTTTACACAACAGCGGGAGGTCACCACAGCGAGGAGTTCCAAATATGCAATCTGCCATAATCAGTTCTTCATCTAACAGCTAACTTATCTGCAAAAATTTAAAGTGATGTGATGAAGAGTAAAAAAAAAAAAACAAAATCACAGTTTATCCTTTTAAAAAATACCTTTTTTCGAATCAGCAGCCATCAGTGCTAAACTGGCTGGAAAATTAGTTGTCTTCACAGTGCTTTTAATGCTTTACACGTAAGATAGCTCTTTCTTCATTTTCAAATGCAGCAACAGAACTCATTCCTAAAAAAATAAAGCACATAGTAACAAGAGCTGATTCAGGGTTTAGCAGAATTTCACAATGATGATGCTTCTCCCTGCATCAACAGTCCATGTTTGTATGCTTTACATTTATAATTCATAAGGACAAGCAGCCTATAGGATCAGCTTTACTGTTAGAGATGAAATACAGCACTGCAGATCAAGAGTTGTTCCGCTCTGACATAAGTGAATACACACAAGTCAATGTTATACCTTTGGCCCACAACAATAATAAAAGCCTTTTTGATTTCATACAGTATAGTTGAAGACAGAGCACAGATGTTATAGGGAAGAAGTGCTAGTGTTATGTGGCAATATGTACCGCAACAACATCCTAAGAGGGCTGATTTTAAAAATAGGGGCTCAGCCACTAATGGAAAAGAATTATATGCTAAACATGTAGGAGAATAGGTAGTATTTCATGCAGCCTTTACTAAAAACTAATATATCATATATGCCCTCTTTGTATCGCAGGACTTTTAAAAAATGAAAAAAAAAAAAAGTTTGATCTAAAAGCGGAAAAAACATCTGTTTTTTGGAAAGCTAAAGGACACTAATTTAAAAAGTTAGGTATATAGACAGCTTCTCGTAGAATAAGCTAATAAGCGCTAGAATATTTTAGCAGCTACAGCAATAATAAGATTAATGAGTATATACCTATAACAAACTGGATTTACAGTTTGTTATAGTTTACAACAAATGCATAACAACATGCAATATATGTTCAACTGTTTCTTTATGTTGTTATTTGTTTACATGCTTTTTTTTCCATCACAATACAAAAAAAAGATTAATAGAATAATGAAGCTGTATATTTTCTGTGCTGTTTATTTTCACACACTGACTTGGTGAAATTAATCTTTCGGTTCGCTGTGCCCTACATTATAAAATGCCTCAAAACTGAAGGAAAAATATATAAATTTCTAGTCAAACGGATTGAGTGTCGCACAGCCTTCAGATGACATCTTTATATAGATTTTTTTCTAAGCACCCCTAACTCTTATTGACTTGTAGCATCCCTCATCAGGAGATCACTGTTTCCACAGAGTTGCCAATATATGTAAGATATTTGTGCTGTCACTGTGATGAAGTGTAGGGGAGATATTATGCACTGGGTCCTGTTATCGTCCTGGTCAATCAATTCTAATCTGCTTTTAAAATAGCTCTTCCAAAATTTGAAACTTTGGCAGCACTCAAGTTGTCTATGCACATTGTTTACCACCTCTAGCTAGGTTTACATTGCTCTATTTTCAACAACAGTTGTGAGTACAAAATGGCAGAATGACATGTAAAAGAAAAACAGTATTAGATGAAACCATTTATTTTCTCAAGTCAGGTGGAATTACACTGATTTCTGAAGAAGGGCAACCAGGAGAGAGGTATGCTTAAACTGACGCAACTTGATGATTCCTGTCAACTAAGTATTAAATGTAACAGTGGCTGATTTATTCCAAGAACTCACTTAAATTTTCATTTTCATGATACATGAACAGTTTTTTTTTATTAACTAGTCATACCAATATTACTAATGGAGACACTGCAAACAAAATTATACAGTGGACGGAAGACAAACTAACTAAGAATTACTTAAAAGCTACAAAGAAGTACGTTTTCTTAATAACAGTTAAAGATGCACAATAATACATGTGTATTTATCACTCGGAGATGTTAGCAAAATAAAAGGCATGAAAAACAACCTCACTAGTTAAAGCATCACTAGTTAGAATGAGGAAATATGTTGATTTGATGGTTTGGTAAGATATCATATCAGATGAGTGTCTCGTTGGCCGGATCATTAAATGACACTTTAGGTCATGAACAAAGAGAATGGAAGGTGCTAAGTAATACAGGTTGGTACTAATAGTGTCACGGGGTGCTGGTTAGATGGTGGAACAATGTGCAGGCAAGGCCATGGTGAGTTCAATTGTCTTTTAATAACAAAAACCGGTAGATTCACGGACTGAAGCAGGACATGAACCGCAGGCATGTTTACAAACATGGAGCAAGGTAGTAAACAGTAGGATCCAGTAGCAAGTAATGAAAACCAGAAAGTGTAAATAAAGAGGCAGGGTAGAGAAATGACCAATGAACAAGAGAAGCAAATCAGATGAGATGTGGAGCAGCTGGAGGCAAAGAGCAATTGAAAGAGGGAGGCTAATTAACACTGATAAAACAAAACAAGGAACTCAAACATCACCGGTGAATCATGACAAATAAAGGTTTTGACTCTTTGTTGGATTTTATTTTAGTCAGGAATTTTCCATCATACTCAAATTTCTTGATGTTGTTTTCTTTCTACTCTTTAATTCTAGTTTAGGCCAGTGCATTACTTACAACCAGATCTTCCTGCAAGCAAACCACAAATTTGCTTAAGCCAAAATGAACTGGCTTAAACAAACAGGATCTACAAAAGTCTTTGCTGAGTCAAAGCAAAGAACCACCTTCGCCTGAGATTGTGGGTGGCATTAAGTAAACCACACCCAATTTAAATGCTTGAACCTTGCTTGAACCTGGGTAAATTGGAATTAAAATTAGGAAAGTCACCAAATCTAGCCTCAGACTCCAATACGGCTGTGTCAGTTTCACATCATATCGGTCACTAATAATGTGCTGAACAACAACTGGGCGACTGTGGCTCAGTGAGAAGAGTGGTTGTCTTGCAATCCTAGGGTTGTGGGTTTGATTTCAGCTTCTTCCTGCCACATGTCGATGTGCCCCTGGGCAAAGCACTTAACCTCAAATTGCCTACCGATCTGCGTATCGGTGTATGAATGTGTGCGCGTTAGTGTGTGCATCTGGGTGAATGTGGCTCTGGTGAGAAGTGCTTTGAGTGGTCAGTATGACTTGTAAGGCGCTATATAAATTCAGTCTATTTACCATACCAAAACATCAAGCAAACCCCACAGAATTTCTGACTTCCAACTGAAACACCTTGATGAGGTAAATGTAACGCAGCAGTCTTTGTAGTAGCTGTTCTGGTTTCGACTTCCGACCACGGCCATTTCCCACGTATCTTTCCCTTTCTCTCACTGTCCACTTTTCTAAAGGCCACTAGTGCCACATAAACCTAATCGACACTCCCACTGAAACAATGGTGCCAAGCACACATCAAATAATGATCATGAGCAGAATAAAAAAAAAACAATTGTGCTTATTGCACTTTAAGAAACACGGTGTAGGCAGATTGACTCCTTTTCCCCCATTTGAATAATTAACCTCTTAGGGATCAAGAACAAGAACACAAAAGTCCCATGATACAGTGGTGAGAAACCACTTTCTTCTTTCTCTGCAGTTTTTTCCTTCTTCTTTTCTAGGTAAACGGTTAACAAACCTGCGATGGACTGGCGACCTGTCCAGGGTGTACCCCGCCTCCCGCCTGTAGACTGCTGGAGATAGGCACCAGCTTCCCTGCGACCCACTATGGAAGAAGTGGTATAGAAAATGATTGACTGACTGACTGATAGTTAACAAACCTGCTCCTTATCGCCTCCTATAATGCTGTAGAATAAATCTACAGGGGTTGGACAATGAAACTGAAACACCTGTCATTTTAGTGTGGGAGGTTTCATGGCTAAATTGGACCAGCCTGGTAGCCAGTCTTAATTGATTGCACATTGCACCAGTAAGAGCAGAGTGTGAAGGTTCAATTAGCAGGGTAAGAGCACAGTTTTGCTCAAAATATTGAAATGCACACAACATTATGGGTGACATACCAGAGTTCAAAAGAGGACAAATTGTTGGTGCACGTCTTGCTGGCGCATCTGTGACCAAGACAGCAAGTCTTTGTGATGTATCAAGAGCCACTGTATCCAGGGTAATCTCAGCATACCACCAAGAAGGACGAACCACATCCAACAGTATTAACTGTGGACGCAAGAGGAAGCTGTCTGAAAGGGATGTTCGGGTGCTAACCCGGATTGTATCCAAAAAACATAAAACCACGGCTGCCCAAATCACGGTAGAATTAAATGTGCACCTCAACTCTCCGGTTTCCACCAGAACTGTCCGTCGGGAGCTCCACAGGGTCAATATACACGGCCGAGCTGCTATAGCCAAACCTTTGGTCACTCATGCCAATGCCAAACGTCGGTTTCAATGGTGCAAGGAGCGCAAACCTTGGGCTGTGGACAATGTGAAACATGTATTATTCTCTGATGGGTCCACCTTTACTGTTTTCCCCACATCCGGGAGAGTTACGGTGTGGAGAAGCCCCAAAGAAGCGTACCACCCAGACTGTTGCATGCCCAGAGTGAAGCATGGGGGTGGATCAGTGATGGTTTGGGCTGCCATATCATGGCATTCCCTTGGCCTAATACTTGTGCTAGATGGGCGCGTCACTGCCAAGGACTACCGAACCATTCTTGAGGACCATGTGCATCCAATGGTTCAAACATTGTATCCTGAAGGTGGTGCCGTGTATCAGGATGACAATGCACCAATACACACAGCAAGACTGGTGAAAGATTGGTTTGATGAACATGAAAGTGAAGTTGAACATCTCCCATGGCCTGCACAGTCAACAGATCTAAATATTATTGAGCCACTTTGGGGTGTTTTGGAGGAGCGAGTCAGGAAACGTTTTCCTCCACCAGTATCACGTAGTGACCTGGCCACTATCCTGCAAAAATAATGGCTTAAAATCCCTCTGACCACTGTGCAGGACTTGTATATGTCATTCCCAAGACGAATTGACACTGTATTGGCCGCAAAAGGAGGCCCTACACCATACTAATAAATTATTGTGGTGTAAAACCAGGTGTTTCAGTTTCATTGTCCAACCCCTGTACATGTCTCTAATAGTAAGACACTGGGCTTCAGCTTACCTAAAAATAGTACTGAATGAGGGCATGCAGGTTCAGCAAGATCCAAACAGTGTGCTCAACATCTTGACCCAGAGCCCCCTGCCTTCAAATATTGTAAACATAATAAAACAGCATGATTAACCCTTTCAGTTCATGGTCAAAGTTTTGTAACAACAAGATTAAGACAAATCTTGGAAGATGTACAATAACAGAACCATTGATGATTTGGTTACTTACACAAACTGAATACAATATTATATACAGTAAATATGCACTAACTGATGTCCTAGATTTCCCAAAATCTTTATATGTCAAGGCCAAAAAAAGAGTTTTAAAAAATCTTCCATTTAGATGGGTGTTTATAAAGCTCTCTACTTTTCTCACCAAAAGCACAGTTTACAGACTGATAAGAGGTGCAAAACTAGCAGAACATCCTACATCTTTCATAAGAGGACCAGCTGCCTTTTACATGTAGTTCAATGATACACCACCATAGCTTGTAAGAAATAAATATTTTTACCAGAACCCATGCCAGCTCTGAATGGCAGCTCAAGCTCCTGTATAACTGCTCGAATACTCGAAAACTATTCCAGAATAAAAAAAGTATGGCATGCTTAATGGATCCTGTGTGAAGAACTGAGGAGGAGTACTCATTCCTTGTGCCACATTTGATGAGCTTTCGCCTGTTCTGCTAACAAAAGGAACATCAAATTTAGAGATACTTTAATGGGGTTTGGTGTGATAGCCTTCCCTGTATGAAGCAGACAGGATGGCACTTATCCTGGTTTATCTTATGGATGACTGTTAATGTTACACGGTGCAAAGAAGGTTACACAAGGTGGTTACCATGGCACCTGCACGGGCGTTTCTACGGTTCTACTTTGCTCACGCATAATGGGTCAGGTCAAGCTATTCTCCTGCTCCTCTCTTCCATGGTGGTGACATGACTGAGAGCTGGGTCACTTTAACCTGCCTTTTGACATCTCTGTGCTGAAATTAAAATCTTGGAGCCCTGGCAGCAAGACTACTATATTCCAATGTGGAGTAAATAAATAATTTAAAGATGTAGAAGCTCTGTGGGTAAATCAGGCCAGTCATATGGTAAGAGATTGTATGAATATGAAAGGCTGCTTAAAAACATGCAGATAAATTGTTGTGGGTACAAATCTCCTAGTTTATACACAACAGCTAAAATCCAATCCAAATATTTAACCTCCAAGCCGAAAATCCTTCCGATCCACTGTTGAGAGCTCAAGTCACATATGCACAATAGTCTTGTTCATTCACGAGTGGTTTCTCATGGGTTTTTGGCATGGGTTTGACGCATACATGTGAGTTTGAAATCTGTCAAGCAGTCGTGTCGAGGCGAAGGACCCAAAAACAGAGGAGCAAAGCAGGAGGCTGGCAGATTAAACAACCACATAAACTTTAATAACTAAAGATGCTGCAGGACAGGAAACCCAGAAAACAAACATAAATCCAAAAAACAAAGGCACATGGTTGGGGAACCAAGTGCAAAAGGCAAAACCAGACATCCAGTAGCAAAAAATAGAGATAACAAAGAGCCTGCATACAGGTGCTGATTCATAACAAAATATAACTAAGGTGTGAGGTTTTACAGGAAGAACACAGATTGACACATGAAAAGGAAGTATCTGGATCTCAGAGCATGGAAATGGGATACAGCTAACACAGAGGAGTGGTAACTCACAACAACACTAATACAACTAAGACAGACATAAGTAAACTTAAAAAAGCAAAACATGACACCGGAGGCCAGAAAGAATGCAAGCACAAAAACCACACAATCATGCTAACGGTCCTTCTGGGACTGGCTCATATTTCACTGTATTGAGAAAATATAAACAGGAAGGATAATGGAAACCCAAATACACCCAGAAAAAAAAGGCGAGGAACAATAAGTTATGCATTTTTTATACCGTGTAAGTAAATATCATTTGCAAAAGTTGTTAGGTATCGTGTCACATCAGACTAAACCTATCTTATTTTAGGTCAGTTAGGATAAACACAATTAATCCCATTTGCCAAATAACAGAATAATGAGAGATCATTTTTATAATTAGTTTTTATTTTATCATCCAAAGTGAGTAGTTTAAATACACTAAGATAACTACTCTGCCTTAAAAAGATTTGAGATGATGCCATGGCTTTGTAGGTTTCATATAGATTAGACCACAAGATTTTATTTACATGGAGGCATGCCTGTGGATTTATTATAAGACAAACCTCAAATACACTGCTTTGTGTGACCACATGGGAAACCTAAAAGAACCCACACAAGATATCACAAAGAGAGTTTTGGCCTACCACAACTGCTGTTTATCCTTGGGGGCAATTGAAATAATTACACCAGCCAGCATACCCTTCTGGAAAGGGACAGGTTCGGCGTCCCAGAGCTAAACGCGTTTTAATGTCAAATATGTGAATAAAACTCAGAACACAAGCCACAAAAGACCTTGTGAAGATGTTGGCTTAAACTGTTGTGCGGGAGCATCATAATCCACAGTGAAATGAAATGACTGACATGGGCTGACAAAGGCCACTCAGATAGAAAGACGCCATTACTCCAAAAGCAACAAAAAACCAAAACAGATCACCATTTGCAAATAAACTCAGGGGCAAGGACAACAGTTTTGATAAAACTAGAGCTGAATTGTTTGGCTATAATGATTATACTTGGACCAAAAAGGGGGAAGCTAGCAAGCCTGCTGTGGGGTGCGGGGGCGCCGACATCATGTGGTGTCAGGAGGGACTGGTGCACTTCACAAAACAGATGAATTCATTACTTACAAAGCGGCTCAAGGACAACAAAGTCAATGTTTTGAAGTGCCTGTGACAAAGCCCCGATTTGTCCACTGTACTAAAAAAGTGTGTGGTGAGCAGGGCCTACAAACTGGACTCAGTTACCGCAGTTCTGTCAGGACAAATGGGCCAAAATTTCCACAAACAATTTAGAGAAGGTTGCAGGTTACCCAAAACATTTGTACCAGATAAGGCACTTTAAAAAGCAGTTCTGTTTGTATGTGTGTGTATCTATATATATGGCACTTTGTGTAGAATACAGATGTAGTTGCAGCATAATAACATTGCACAGGATCCTTTGTATTTAGTTACAAACAAGTTTATGAGTTTTGAACATACTGACTGAGACAACGTCTGAAGTCTTTTAGAGTGGTTAGAGTCCAAAACCTGTGACCTGTAAATATAGTTTCAGTCAATCACTTCAACTTACTATCACATAAAAAAATTATGTAAAACTTTAAAATTTACAATCCATGGATGTGGTAGCTGGGTGCTGGCAGCCTTTAAATGTAAAGCACACAGGTCTGCAGGCTCAGTGGGCTAACTTGACAGCTGCCTACTAATTTCCTGACATCTTTTAAAGAAATTGTCTACCTCTTATACTCAATATTAATCTCTTCAGGCTAATATCACATACGGTAGCTGTGGAAAAGCTTTTGGTTCTGGATTTCTTTGGGCTAAAGTTAGAAATAACACAGTGAAATTGATATTTCTGGAAGTGATCACACTTTCTGTTTACAAATCCTTAGGCATAATGAAGAAATTGACTGTGGTATAAAAGATAAATACATAAACAGTCTTACAAATAAACATTAACTTACTCTGCATTTGTGAGCAAACTATCCCTTTGAACACTTAACCTTACTCACAACCATATCAGCCAAACATACCTCATTAAGTTGACACATTTTGTTCTGGGTTGTAAGTCTCCCCCTAATGTTGTCATCCAATCCATTAAACAGTCATTCTTTCTTTTTCTCTCCATCTATCTTCACTTAACCTCCGTATGCTCTCTGGAAACCAGCTGACACTGTGCGTGCCACAATAGCAGCTCTGCTGGCTCTTTGCTGTGGTGCCTCTAGGAACGATGCTGATCACTGTGTTCTCTTCTGGGAGACTGGAAAATGGCCATGAAGAGAGGAATTGTTTTTCTAAAGCTGGACTTGCACATGTTCCCTACTGTAAAGTGGACCACATTAGGTATATGTCAGGGGTCTTGCATAAACTTCCAAAAGAATAGGAAAAAATATGTATATATTTCAGGAACAAATAAACATAATTTTAAACATAATGAATTGAATATCTGGGAGCCCCCAAAACACTTGGTGTAAATGCCAAAATGTGGCAGGCTATTTGTTTTCCAAACCTTGCTCTATTTGTCACAGATAAATACATCGCCTTGCAGAAGTATTTGTGTTTCTTGGACATTTTGAGACATTAAAACCACAAACTTCAGCGTATTTTATTGGAATTGTTTATGATAAACCAACGTAAAGATGAGCATAATTGTGAAGACAAAAGGTAATACTACAAAACTTGTTTTGCAAATACAAACCTGAAAAATGTGAACTGCATTTCTATTCAGCCCCCCTAAGTCAATACTCTTTTGGGCAATGTCTGAACCAACTCTGAACATCTAGAAACTTAATTATTTGCCCATTGTTCTTTGCAAAATAACTCAAGCTCAGTCACATTGGACGAAGAACATACCTTACATTGATTTTCATGTTTTGCAACACATTCCCATTTAAGTTTAGGTTAATATTTTAATTAGGCATCTTTAACACATTAATATGCTTTGTTTTAAACATCTGCTCATCTTTCAAGTCCTCCCTCTGAAGCTAATATGTTTTGTTCCAGTATTCCACTGTATTTAGCTCCATCCATCCTCCCATTAACTCTGACCAGATTCCCTGTCCCTGCAGAAGCAAAGCATTCCCTCAGCATGATGCTGCCACCAGAATGGTTCTCGGTGGGGATGATGTGTTCAGGGTTATGTGCAACATTAGTTTTCTGCCACACGGCTTTTCACATAAAGGCCAAAAACATAGTTTGGTCCGATCTGACCAGAGCACCCTCTTCTATATCTTCCTGTCTGCTACACAGCTTGTAGCAAACTGCAGACTGGGCTTTTAAAGGCTTTCATCTTGCCATTCGCCCATAAAGATTAGATTTATAGAGTCTACGGTTAAGTGGATGGCAATGGCTTTGGATCATGGACTGAACAGTAGTTCCTGAGATATCCACAGCTCTGGATATGGTTTTATAGCCTGACACTACTTAAAACTTCTCTACAACCAATTCCCTGACCTGCTGTGTTCCTTGATCTTCATGATGCTGTTTGTTCTATAATGTTTTTCAACAAAACTCTCCAAGGCCTCCATAGAACATCTTAATTTATGGTGAGATTAAATTACACACAGATGGATTCTTTTCACCAATTAGGTGACTTTTGAAGACAATAGTTTGCACTGGATTTTATTGAGGAGTATCAGAGTAGAGGGTACTGAATACAAATGCATGCCACCTTTTTGCATATGTATTTGTAAAAAATATTGAAAACCCCTTATTTTTTCTGCAACTTTGTATCAGTATATCACATAAAATCCCAGTAAAATACAATTAAGTAGTTGTTACATGTAAAAAGTTGAGTTATGAAAAGTTTTGCGACTAGTTCAAAGTTATGTGTTATTTAAACAAATCTTTCACATTTATGAAGCCAATGCTCACTCTAACTAAGAGGCCAAATGCCATCCACCAGGCTGACATAATGCCGGCCTACAGAAAGCAATCACAGCTCTTTCAACACTTCACCAACAAGAGCAGCAGGAGAAATCCTTCGCAAAGTCTACAAAGGTACCTTATTAGCTTTTTGATGAATTTTAAATGTCACTTCTACGTAAAGCTGGAGGCAACACATATTTGGGAAAGGAGAAACATTCATTCAGGAATGTTGTTTTGTTTTTTTACCCTAGGCCTCCTACAGCTATGGTCAGTGCTGCAAAATGTTTGACTTTATACTTCTATTGTTGTGAAAGTATTAAAATTATAATAATAGACAAAAAAAAACCTTCCACGAAAATCTAACACCATTTCTCATCCGTGACCTGTCAGAACAGAGGTCCTGTTGTCTGCCATTAACTGAGCGCTGCCCAACCACCGCTGAATATTAATGGGAGCCTTTTCCCCTGGATCATCAGTGTGTGTGCATTTAATTCACAAACCCTATCTACATCTTCTTGGCAGGGGATGGAGGGGAGAAGGGGATGCATGTGTGGGTTTCAGAGGTGTATCGTCTGAATTAACACACACACACACACACACAAACACACACACACACACCATCCTGGTTAAGATTAGTTATGTTGCAGCTCACGAGCATGTGAGTCTAATTAAGCTGTCATCATTCGGCACAATAAAAATCCCTATCAGAATGATCTATACCCTCACATCTGAGGGAAATGAATGTCCTGCTGAGAAGAGCAACCGGTCTGACTGATGATGAGCTGATTCCAATTAAATCACTCTTATGTCTTCTTGTTGGCGGCCGCATGCTGCTTATACAAAGTAAGACGATCATGTTGGGATGTGACAGCTTATCAACAGGCAAGGCCAATCCAAGGCGCCCCAACACCACCACCACCCTCCCCTTACCCTTCTGAAAGGAAGAAAATGTGTGCTATAGCAACCACTCACATTGAAATCTCATTCTCTCAGTGGTAACAGTGCGTCAATATAAGTAAGGTGCGCAATGTGCAAAATCACCCGATATTGCGCACACATTAAGACCACGATAGACAGAGGGAGGGAGGAGGAAAAAAACGGTTTACGATGCCCTGGTCAACATTTTGGTTTTACCTTAAAGACGCGATGCGAGCGCTGGGGATTTAAGATGATGTCTGGCCCGTCCATCCACAGCACGATTCTTCTGTCCTCTGATCTTTTGATTTTTTTTAACTAGGCCCTTTCTCCTCAGATCGCAGTTATCTCTCAGGAGGGCAGCGCGACGCAGGCTTTCGCAGGGTAGCGGGCTTATACACCTTCTCCCGTCTTTCTCCGGCGTTTCCCAAATAGAGAGAAAACACACCTCATTCTGCACCCCCCTCCTCCTCCTCTCGTTCCACTCAGACTACACACCCCGCTCTGTTTTCCTTTTTACCACCGATATTTGACTTTTCAAAATGCTGCAGAGAACTCTATTTCAACGGGGATATGGATAGGGAGGAGGAAAAAAGAAGAGAGTCACAGGGAAACAGATGCGTAACGCAATAGCGTCAAGACCCTGTGCGTTGCTTTAAAAGTGAACGCACTGATGTGTTCTCTCTTCCCCATATGTCCACGCTGATGATAATCCAAGGTGGGATGCGTGCACCGCTACGGCCCTTGATAAAAAAAAAAAAAACACCGGAGGTTTTGTCCTAATATATGAAAGAGCGCTCCAAAGGTGTCCTGTCTCTTCTTTACACGTTTGCGTGCTGCTCTCTCTCGGCTGGAATAACAAGCAGAGCAGGCATCCTCCGTTTGGACCTCATGGTGTGAGAGAGAGAGAAAGGGGGCGCGATTAAACGTTAGGGGGATCAGGCTGGCAAGTTATGTGAAGTCCGTCGATGCCCGCACCGGCGCTGAGCTCCACGGCTAGATCGTTTGAAGAGCCCACCTCTCCTCGTCCGTCAGTGCGGTCTCACCGACTCTCCTCGCCTATAGGACACACGCTTGTAATATCTCAGCCTCAGAGCTAACTGTGGACTTCGTGACGACGAGGCGCGACGCTTAATGCCATCAACAGGCGCTGCTGCTTGAATTATAAAAAAAAAATTACAGCTATTTGCCGTTTAAGAGATAGCTTCCTTTGATTGCTTTTGCTCATCATGTGACGCGAACTTATTTTATTATTTTTATTTGATTTTCTGCCTCATTTTGGTGTCTTAAAAAATACACGACATTATTATTTAAATATTGGTATTATTATTAGTAGTAGTATTAGTTAACATTAGGGAGCACATCTGCATCAACACTAGCATTTAATACTTGCTATGAGTAATAGAAAAGAAAATCCAGTTCTCACTTTCAACTAGCTTCAAATTGGCCGCTTGGGGGCAGCAAAAGCAAGCTACACGCCAAAATGCAACCTGATTCCCGAGCGATCACTCATCTTATCAATTGATTCTTTGATGACCCTGAGTCCGATAATTGCTCTCGATTATATTCCGTTCGTTCTCCACCGGCTCCTGTGGGAAATTTCTTTGCTTTTAGCTGCCGAATGATTTGTGTGTTTGTTTGTCCACCTGGTGCAACTCTGGTAGCATGCATTAGGGGTTTTAAACTAGCTTTGAAGAAAACAGCTACATTGCCTTGCTAAAGTGCTCATACGCCTTGGACTTTTTCAAAAAAATTTCATGTTACATCAATGACTTTTAGTCTGTTTTATTATAAACAGTACATAATTACAAAGATGAAGGAATCTGAAAAGTCTGCCACGCTTTTGTATTCATGTCCCTGTGATACTGTGGAACCGTCTTTCACAGCAGTTACACCTGCAACTCTTTTGGGGGGGTGTCTATCAGCTTTGAGCATTTAATGTTTGCCCATGTTCTTTAGAAAATAGCCCAGGCTCAGTGAGGTTGGATGGACACCATATGAACATTCATTTGCCTCACATTCTCAGTTGGACTTAAGTCTGGACTTTGACTGGGCCACTTTACCATTTGAATATGCGTTGATCTAAGCCAACCACTGTAGCTCTGGCTATATGTTTTTGGTTGCTGTGAACCTCCACTCCAGTCTCAATTCAATTCAATTCAGTTTATTTATATACTTACAGTCACTGGTGTTGACTTTGCAGCAATCCCTCATACTGAGCATGCATGTAGCGACAGTGGAGAGGAAGAAACCTCCAGCAGAACCAGGCTCAGTGTGAGCGGCCATCTGCCACGACCGACTGGGGGTTTGAGAGAACAGAGCAGAGACACAAAAAGGAACACAGAAGCAATGATCTAGGGGTACTTTCTATGGAAAGGAAAAGTAAATGTTAATGGATGTAGCTCCTTTAGTCGTTTCACCTAGAAAGAAAGAACAGATAAACTCTGAGCCAGTTTTCAAAGTTAGAGTCTGAAAGAGAGCACATAGAGTTAGTCACAGTAAAAGCTCAGTCAATCGCCATGTCTAGGAGAGAGAAAGGGTTAAACACTGAAAGACAGAGCCATGTGAATCATCGGTAGAGAGTGAGCTTTAAGTTGTTGCCAGCAGAAGCTTGGACGATGCCCTTCTCCAGAAAGGTGTCACAGGCCCACAAGCCTAGCCTTAAAAGTAGACAGTTTGTCCATCTAGAGCCCATCGATGGTCATTTTTATACTAAAAACCACAACGACTGAGATACCTCTCTCTGTCAGATTGATTATAACCATTGGAAAAGAGAGGGGGTCATACAGGTAGCAGTCTCAAGTCTTATGCAGCTTCTAACAGAGAGCTTTTTTTTTTCCAGGATTGCTGTCATAATTTTACGGACAGATTCGACCCACATGCAGTAATCATTCAGGAGACAGATAAAGTTTAACAAAGATTTTATTTACAGGGAACGTGATGGTATGGGAGGAGCCCTGGAAAAGAAAGGCTTTACCTGAGAGAATGTCGGCAGGTAGTGGGGGAACAGCTGACTGAAGGCATGAGGAAAGGCAACTAGTGGACCATGACTCGACTCGGCTATCAGACCAGTTAATATGTGGGTTGTGATTCTGTAGCCAAGGGAAGCCTAAAACTATGGAGTTCAGAGCAATAGGAAACACAAAAAAAGATATCTCCTCCCTATGATTTCCTGACAATACTAAAGTTAAAGGTTTGGTACGATGGGTTATGCGTTGCAACATCTGCCCATCCAAAGCTGAAAGTAACTGGTGTGGGAAGAGACTCAGTCTCAATCTGAGCCTCATTTACCAATTTCTGATCAATAAGGTTTTGTTCACTCCCAGAATCGATCAAAGCGGAGAGGTTTTGTATATGACGGTTTACTATTAAAGAGGCAGGCAAACTAAGTCTGGGGGCAAAAGAGTCATTTAAACGGTCCGTCAGTTCCCCCTCAACTACTGACGGACCTGATCTTTTGGTCCTGTGGGGCAAATAGGGCAGCTGGCGAGGAAATGCTCGGGAGAGCCACAGTAGAAACATCATTGGTCTAACGGCGTCCCTGTCTCTCTTCAGCAGAGAGATGAGTACGCCCAACCTGCATAGGTTCAACCTCAGAGGTCTGTGCAGAGGATGGGGAACGTACAGCTAAGGAAACCTGGCTGGGGGGTTGAGTCCTACCAACGCTATGATCTAGTCGGGAACTCTTTCTCTCTAATACGATTATCAAGTCTAGTTGCTAAATTGATTAGCTTATTAAGAGTCTTGGGTTCATTTAATAAAGCTAACTCATCTTTGAGGGGCTCATTCAAAGCCTGAAAAAAGGCTGTTTTAAGAGCACAATCGTCCCATCCAGAGGCTGCTGCTAGGGTTCGGAAATCAATAGAAAAATCAGAAACAGACTGGCTTCTTTGTCTTAAAGACCATAATTTTCGGGCAGAAGCGGTCTGGACAATTTCATTAGAGAAAACCTGCCTAAACTCATTCTTACACTCTGAAAAAGTACAACCGAAATCCCTGCAGTTAGTAAAGCGTGCTTCTGCCCATCTTAATGCTTTACCCGTTAGTAGCCCCAAAACATAGGAAATCTTAATGTGATCATGTGGGAAAGACTGCGGGGATCGGTTGAAAACAAGTGTACATTGTAACAGAAAACCCCTGCAATCTCCCGTCTCCCTGGAATATTTCTCTGGGTTAGGGGAAGTGACATCACTAGAGTGCGGAAGCTGCAGCGCCCTCTGTGACCGGAGCGGTAACACTGCTTAGGGTGTGTTGCAGCATAGAGGCTAACTGCTCGATCTGTAGGTTTGTCTGTCTTTGCTGCTCGGCAAGGGAGAGTGAAGTCATGAGCTTGAATTTGATGGGATTGTTCGGAAAGGGTTCTCCTGAATGCCTCTGCTGGGTCAGGTTGGCCAGCGTGTTCTGTCATAATTTTTCGGACAGATTTGACCCACATGCAGTAAGCATTCAGGAGACAGATAAAGTTTAACAAAGATTTTATTTACAGGGAACGTGATGGTACGGGAGGAGCCAGAACTGGGAAACAAACTGCAAGGTAAGTAGAACTGATAAGTAAAGTGAATCTTAAGAGTGTGTTTTTTCTAAATAACAAATCTGTCTTACTAGGGATGAGGGATGATCCGCCAAGAGGGGAGAACAACAACGGAGCTGCATACAGGTGAGACTGAAACTGGTGGGTACTTGGCACACGTTGTTGGGCACTGAGGTTCTGGTGGTGGTTCTATTGTGACGGAGGGTGGACAGGGTTCGCTTGAGGAGGTCCGTGGTTGATCCAGACAGGAAGCTACCAGCCAGTTGCAAGAAGACGAAGTGAGTGGGAAGCCCAGGCTTTTAATCCACAAGGTTGGAGATCTATCTCCAGGAGTCAAAATCCAAAACAGCAAACAATGCTGAAGGTGAAGTCAGGTTCAGGTATACAGCCTACGAAGGAGCACATACAACGTTACTTAAGGCAAAGGACAAAGCAAGGATTAATGTGGCTTGAGCTTATACCACTGAGGGCAACACTCTGGCGATGAATTGCTGGCAGCCTCCGTCTTAAATACCCTCCAAGGATGATTAAGGAGATAGGGAACATCTGTCACCTCCCCTCACAGTCTCCAGTGCCACCTAGAGGCTAAGTACAGTGAACAATACCAGAAAATAGACACAGCACACAGATCCTGACAATTGCCCTGTTTTTATCTCCAGCCCTCTGCCCATCAACTTTGACCAGCTTCCCTGTCCCTGCTGAGGAAAAGCATCCCCACAACATGATGCTGCCACCAGAATGTTTTAGCTTAGGGATGGTGGGTTCAGGAGGTTATGCAGTTTTCTGCCACATGTAGTGTTTTGCATGTAATACACAATCTGGTTTTAGCCTCATTTAACTAGAGCATTTTCTTCCACATGTCTGCAGTGCTACCTACGTGCAACAATGACGATTTTTTATTTCCACCTTTCCATAAAGCCAGATTTGTTGTACTGTCAACAGATTCTGCTTCTTGAGCTGCGAATCTTTGCAGCTCATCCAAAGTTACCATGGGCTTGGTTGTTTCTGATAGTTTTCTTTACATGGCCTTACACTTTAGGTTCCATGCTCTTTCCATTTTCTGATATAGTTTTCTAACCTAACCCTGCTTTAAACTTTTCCAGAACGTTATTAATAACATGGCTGGTGTGTTAGTTTGTCTGTTTGTTCAACCACTGGCAGAACAGCTCTACTTATATTCAGTTTAAATACATACAAGTGGATGTAGGACTATCACAGAGAAGGGGGTGACCACATGCACAACACACTTTTCAGATTTGTATTAGAAAAAAAAATGAAAAGCACAAATTATCCTTTTGCATTTTAATATATAGTGGTTTGTGGTTTTAATATAACAAAATATGAAATGGGGGACATAAATACTTTTGCTAGGCACTTCACCTGTACTCCATGTATATTTATATACATGGTCACTTACATCTAAGGGTTACGAAGGCTGTATATATGTTTCTTTGTTTTTTGTTTTTTTCTGTCTTTCATACACACACACTCCACCACATACTGAGGTGTCTAGTGGCTATTGGTAATCAACCTCCCCAAAGATACTTAAAATAAAGGGGGCACATAGGCAACAAAAACAAGCTCATCTGCAATTATGATTAACTCATTAGAAATGTGCAATATAAAACCAATGAATAAACCTTAATGGAGTAAGTGGAACCAAATCAGGGATCTGATGATGTTGGCCACAAGGGAATCTATGTTTCATTGGTTTAGCTAGAATGAGGACTGGAAAAAACTGAGACCACTCCTAAGAGAAATCAAATATCCCATTTAATCTGAGAATGGTGCTGGATGAATAAATAAGAAAAGATGTGGTTGAGGAGAAGGCACTGAGGCACGGGCGGACAGACGGATGGACGGGTGGATAGGTAATTTTAGGAATAAAAGCCACTTTTTGTATTAAAGCACATATGAGGCAGACTGATGATAACAGTCTTTTATTACACACAAACATGCATCTGTTTTAGTGCCAATATTGAGAATGTATGCCTCCTCCCTCTCTCTCTGTCTTTCTTCTAATTTAAACGTATAAACTGAAAAGCTCATGACCTAAATATAAAAACTGATATTTTGTGCTGAGTTTTTTCTGCACTGCGTCTTTGTTGTTACTCGATGGGAGCCTTTTGCAAGCAGGGAATGAGTCCAGCTGTGGGTTTGCAGGTACAGCAGAGATGAGCAGAGAAATGAAGTCACAGCATTCAGTCACTTCTAACTTGTTTCTCCAAACATCTAAAGCGAACTACAGGTTTCTTCTGTTTTTGATTTTTAGTCACACTTACACGTTTCATCCATCCATAACCGTTTATCATTGCAGGGTCGCAGAGGGCGGCTGCCTAGCTCCAGTGGTCATTGCACGAGAGGAGGGGTAGACCCTGGACAGGTTCTTACATTTTTTACATAACAAATTCTGATATCAGACACAGATAACCCGAGCAGTTTTTAATATATGGTTCCATTTATTTGGGGAAAAAAGCTATCCAAACCAACCTGACCCTTTAGAAGAAAATATTGGCCCTAAACTGATTAACTAATTGCAACATCCCTCCCTTGTAGCAATCACTGCCATCAAGCACTTGCATTAACTGGCAACAAGTCTTTATCATCTCTCTGGAAGAATTTTGGTTCAGTCTTTTTGGCAGAATCGCTTTACTCCATCCACATTGGGGGTTCTTTGACATAAACAGCACATTAGGGATATACCACGGCATCTCAATTGTACTTAAGTATGGATTTTACCTAGGCTACTCCAAACCTTCACTTAGATTTTTTTTAAACCATTCAGAGGTGGACTGTTTTGTGTGCTTCGGATCATTGTCCTGCTGCATAACTAAATTTAAGCTTAAGATCAGAAACTGATGGCCACACATTCTCCTTTAGGATTTTTTGCTACAATAGAATTCATGGAACCATCAGATATGACAAGTCATCCAGTTTCTGCAGCTGGAAAGCAGCCCCACAGTACCAGCACCATATTTGCAGTATGATGTTATTTTTATAAAATGTTTTTATTTCATGCCAAAAGTAGCTTGACACAAACCTTCCTTTATGTTCCACATTTGTCTCGTCAGTCCACAGAATATTTTCCCCAAAGTCTTGGGGATCATTAACGTGTTTGTGGCAAATGTAAGATGGGCCTTTTTGTCCTTTTTGGTCAACAGTGGTTTTTGTCTTGGAACTCTCCCATGGAAGCTATCTTTGCCCAATCTGTTTCTTATTACTGAATCCTAAACATGCTCTTGGATTAATTTTGGTCAGCCAGCCACTGGAACAGTGATTCATCAGTGTTTTTACCATCTATGGATAATTACTCTCGCTGTAATTCACTCTGACTGAGAGGACGTCACAGACGTTTGTATTGTATCTGTTCTCGAATTGCTTTAAATCGGGGCATGAAGTGTCAATTTTGAGATATTTTAATCTATTTCATGTTGTCAAACAGGTTCTTTTCATGTGATAATACAGAGCTGGCCATAATCCGTCCTGGGTGTGGTGAGTGAAGTTGAACTCAGTTTCTCAAACTATGCGGTTACTCAATTAATTCATGATTTAACATTATATCTTCACATTGAGACAGGTTGGTTTGGACAGCAGTAGAAAGCTGCCTTTTGTATTTTCTCAAGTTATTTTTGCCTGATATTAAAATAAATTTAATCTGGAATATGTGTGACAAATAAGCAACAACAGAAGAAATCCCTGAGGTGACAAATACTTTTTCATAGCATTGTAGCTTTTAGCTGAAACAACAGCCTTGATGTATCCCAAAATGGGGATTCACAAAATGGTTTACTTTGCAGAACACTGGCTGTAACACTATCTTGTACAACCTGATTTCACGGTGCAAATAAGTATGGCTTAATTGCTTCAACATTTCCCTTATTGCATTCATATTTAAAACTATGCTAAGAAAAAACAATAATGTTATCTCATCCCTGTCGAGCAGCTAAAGTGTCCATGCAGTGTCCATGCAGCGTCCTTGCGCTTGCATCCCTATAGAAAAAAGTGTAAGATTATTACATGTTAAGTCGGTTATTTGTCAACATAGTTATTTTTGCTTACATTTTTTATATAAAAAAAGAATAATGAAATGAAAAAGTGCTTTTACACTACACAAAATGTATCCAATGAAGCACAACTTGCAGAAATTCGACTAAAAGATGAACCTTGTCTCAATTCTGCTTGTGCAAAGTGCAGATCTCATGTGTTCTATTAGAGTGGGATGGAAGAGGCTGTACAGTAAACCAGGGCAAGGTCACCAAGCCACTGACCACTTAGCAGAGGTCACAGAGAGGTTAAAAGGAGCCTCAGATTTCAAAAGTATCGTGTTTTTAGTCAGTTTGGAGGACAACAGCACAGGAAAATCTGACCAGCCTGGAGGTAAACTGTCACTGAGTGGGAGTATGTTGTTTCCTGTATAAGTCACAAGATCAGTCACAAGATGGTAGAAAAGTGAAAAAACCTGTGCTGGACTGATTGGAAATCAGCTCACTGTTCCCTGCTGGAAATATAAGTTGTTCGGATTGGTGTTGTGCTTTTAGTTCAGAGGGGTCAGCAAGGAGCAAGTTAACCCATAAAAAACAGTGACTTACAAAAGTATTCATGCTTTTCACATTTTTTCCCCTAAACAATCACAACCCTCAACGTATTTATTAGGGAGAGAAAATTATACAATGTGGGTTTTTTTGCAAAACTATCTGAAAAGTGCGATATGAATTTGTTTTTAGTCCCTATTAATTTGAACTCCAAAATGAAATCTAATGCAAACAATTGCCTTAAAGAGTCACTTAATTATAGAGTCCAGCTGTGTGTCTCTAGCTCAGTAAAACCCAGCTGTTCTATGCAGGCTTTAGAGATTTGTTAGAGAACAATAGAGAACAAACAGCAACATAAAGACCAAATAATACAGCAGAGATAAAGTTCTGGAGAAGTTTAAAGCAGAGTTATGTTATAAAACAACATACCAAGCTTTGAACATTTCACAGAGCATTGTCCAAACCATCATCAAAACAAAATTGGAAAGAGTATGGCACAACTGCAAACCTACCAAGACATGGCCATCTAGCTAAAGTGGCTGACTGGACAATGAGAGCATTAATCAGAGAAGCACCAAGAGGCCCATGATAAATAATGGGGAGCTGCAGAGATCCACTACTCAGATTGAATATGTTTTTGGGACAACTGTTAGTTGAGCTCTCCACAAATCTGACCTTTATTGAAAGACTAAGAAGCCCTATTTACAGGTTGTCTTAAATCTTTAAAGGGGACACACTCATAAATTCTGGTTTAATCTTCTCTCATTAGACTATAATGTTACTTTTTGACCTACATACTAAACTTTATGTGTGGCTGCACACTTCACATTACACCGAACATGCCAAACCTTCCATGAAACATGGTTGTGGCAGCGTCATGCTGCGGGAGTGTTTTTCCTCAGCAGACAGTGAAGCTGGCCAGGGTTGATAGAAGATGGATGGGGCAAATAAAGGACAAGCCTGGAACACAAACCGTTAGAGGATGGAAATGACTTGAGACTGAGGTGGAGGTTCACGTTCCAGCACTAGAACAACCCTACACATACAGCCAGAGCTGCATCAGTAGACTTTAGATCAAAGCATATTCAGGTGTTAGATTTTCCCCATCAATGTCCAGAAACCTAAATCCAGTGGAGAATCTGTGACAAGATGTGAAAACGGATGATCAGAGATGCTCTTTGTCCACTTTGAAGGAGCTTATTCTATTTTGCAAACAAGAATGTGCCATTCCATCTCTGGATGTGAAAAGCTGGTAGAGACATACCCAAATAGTCTTCTGCAGTGAAAAGGGATACTGCAAAGTATTGGTTTAGGGGGCTGGATACTGAAAATGCATGATACACTTTTTAGATGTTTATTAAAACCCATGCATAATATTCCCTTACACTTCACAATTTCGCAACTACTTTATGTTGGGCGGTCACATAAAATCACAATGCAATACATTAACGTTCATGGTTGTAAAGTGACCAAATGCTAAAAACTTAAAGGTTATTAATACTTTTGCTAGACTGTGTCCATCTATTTTAATATACACTGTATCCATAGTCATTACTGCTGTGGAAGACATAATGTTAAAATTCAGGATTTTAAATGTTAAAATTTACCTTTAAATTAATTTAAATATTACCAATTTAATTTGGTTCTTGTCAAATACCAATAATGTAAACTACCTGAATCTAGGTAGACACATTACATTGTATAAAGCTGTTTTTGTTATAGAAACACTGAGCTGAAGCAGTTTTAAAGTCTTAATTTTCATTAGACAACTTTGAAGGGAGGGTTGGTGATGTAACCAAGAGTCATTGTGTGCATCAAGAAAATACAGAGAAGGCCACATTTTCCAGTTCAGAGCTAAGGGAAAGGTATTATTCTGTTTAACTGTTGAAGAAGAGCTCACCCTGGTGGATCGAAACTGATGTTGCATTTCTGCGATTCAAAAGACTGGGATTCTGACATTTATGGAAAATTTTATTTTCTTGCCAAATCATTTCAAATTATGATTTACAAAAATAACAGCAAAATCTTTCAGCTAATTTTTTTCAATGTCTGCAAGTGATAAATGAATAATTCAAAGCTGACAATCTTACAATGATCCAAATTATGATTATTAAAAAGCAAAATGATTTATACAGCTGTTAAGATAAAGTGTACATTTGATGGATGTTGTTTTTTTTTGATCTATGAAATCTGACAATGGAAAAAGGAACATCAGAAAATCTGAAATGGCAGTAGGTTATAACTCAGACTAAGGGCAGAGCTACTTTTTCTTTATATGAAACACAGATTTGTTGCCTTGACAACACCACTTGCAAAGCTTCTTGAATTTGGCTCTGCTGCAAAAAGCTTTGCATGAAGAAACAGTTTCACTCATTTAGCAATGAAACATCGCTAGGGGATGAACTACTCCAGCAAAGCCTTAGGTTGTTTTGTTATATCCTGTTTAATTATAAATTTGCACATTTTTTGTGTTTGTTTTTCATTATAGCTCTCCCTCTTCGGTTATAATGATCCTACATTTTACTCGACCAAAACTATCAGTTCTAGGTAACAGTTCAGGATTGATCATTTTCTGACATTGGGTGCTTTTTAATATAGCTTCTTTGCATCTCTTGGCATTTACGGCAAATGTAAATTGACTTATTTTAAACCTCCATTCAATAAAAGCTTTAAATTAGCAGTATTTTATGTTAATATAAATTACCAATATGCAGGTGCTAAGCGAGATAACAAATGTTAATTACTATATTAGATAGATCAGCACAATCCCATGTAAAAATGAACTACAGCCTTTTTTAATTCCAGACTTTTGTACAATATAGCAAGTCAGACTGCTTTGTCACCATTTACTCCAAAGAATTAAAATTCTGAATAAAAATAAATCTATTTAAAGCCTCAATGACTTGAAGCTCATCACCAAAGATAAATTGTCAAAATACAAGTAGAAACATGGAAAAAGCTGACCAGGAAATATAAGAAGGGTTTGATCTATGTAATGCCAATAAAGATTTTTGCATAAAGTTTTTTTTTTTAAGAAAACATTGTTTAATTAAAATTTGAGAGATATCCGTTTCATTTAAAAACAAACGTCCTGAATGACAATAAATAATCCAAATCTGCCAGGGTTATGAATAAGTTTGGGCTTAACTATACATGACAGCACAGATGAGATCTAAAACAGATTCCTGCAAACACATTTTTCTAAATTTGTAAATTATAAAGAAACACAATCCCATGCTGCTTTTTTCTGTCGTAAACATGGCTTAAGTAGACAAAGTTTGCAAATGAACAAACCACAAGGTGACTGGAAATATGCCATAGCAATTTTGATGTATATGGTTTATAGATAATAAAAACCCAAAATGTTGTGTCTCAGATAATTAGAAAATTACATAAGATCAATAACAAAAGGTTATTTTAAACAGAAATAATAAACTTTTAAAATGTATGTACATTTCTATGCACTCAATACCTAATTGGGGCTTCTTTTGCGCCAATGCTCAGTGGAATGAAAGCGATCAGCCTAAGGTTCTCCTAAGGTGTAATGGAAGCCCAGGAAGCCTTCAGGTCACCTGCATCATTGGATATGGTGTCTCATCTTCTTCTTGACAATACTCCTTAGATTGTCTATGGGTTTCCGTTCAGGACAGTTTGCTGGCCAATTAAGCACAGTAACACCATGGTCAATGAAGCAGCTTTTGGTACCTTTGGCAGTTTGGGCCAGTGCCAAGTCCTGCTGGAAAATGAAATCAGCATCTCCATTAAGGTTGTCCGCAGATGGAAGCATGGAGTGCTCTAAAATGTCCTGGTAGATTGACTGTGGCCTTCAGATAACCCAGTGGACCAACACCAGCAGATGACATGGCACCCCGAGTCATCACTGACTGGGGAAACTTCACACTGGACTTCAAGCAACATGGATTCTGTGGCTCTCCACTTTCCCCCCAGACTCTGGAACCTTAATTTCCAAATTTTTTCAAACTTTACTTTTCTCTGAAAAGAGGACTTTGGAAAACTGGGAAACAGTCCATCCCTATTTCTCCTTGCCCAGGTAAGACGCTTGTAGTCCATGTCGGATTTGTCTGTGCGTATTGGCTCTTGATGCACTGACTCCAGTCTAAGTCCACTCCTTGTGAAGCTCCCCAAAATTCTTTAATGGATTTTGTTTGATAATTATCTCAAGGTTGCAGTTATCCCTGCTGCTTTTCCTTTCACTCAACTTTAGATGAATGTGCTTGGATACAGCACCCTGTGAACAACCAGCTTCTTTAGCAATGACTTTTTCCTGCTTACCCTTCTTGTGGAGGGTGTCAATGACTGTCTTCTGGACATCTGTCCAGTCAGCAGTCTTCCCCATTATTGTGTAGCCTACACATACAGCTGTTCCAAAACATGACAGAGATAAATATTGCTTCTTTTTAATTACAGAGGTTTGTGAATGAATGAGGAAATGTGCAGTAGAAATACAGATTTATTTCTAATAAACAGAAGTATTTCTGAATAAACCACAGAATACACTATAAAAGTATGAAATAATCAGTTTTGCAAATAAATAAAGTGTTTGTGAATATATTTGAAAATATAAGCAAAGTACAAAGAACATAAAGTACAATTATGGAAATAATTCCTTTTAAGTTTGACTTAATTGTCTATCTACTCAACAGAAAATGTACTGGTAATATTCTGCCAGGACATTATTAGTTTTTATTTCCAGCTATTTTTCTTAAAATACTGTTCTGTTTCCATAACTAATAAAACCTTACCACCTGTTCTTAACAGTATTGAACAAACAAAGTTCAAAGAACAGATAACCTGGCAGAATCTGCCTGTGGTTTAACTGTTTATGTGTTAAAGAGGTCAAGAGGTCCTGTGGATCAATGGGAACAAAATAAACAAAATCTTGGACTTAACCATGTACAACAAAACCACCAATTTGGCAAGAAAATGAAAAATATACCAAACTATGATTCCTGAAGGAACAGTGTCAGGAAGATTAGGCCAAAATTCCTTCACAATGATGTCTAAAGACTGAGGAGAACATATTTATTAAGCCAGAGGCGAGTAATTTAAGCCACCTCAATAGAGACCAAATTAAACCACAGTTCATTTGTGTTTCACCAGCCAGACAATACAGTCTTAGATAGATTTTGAGCTTTTCTATGACGTTGCTTGATCGAACGCAAACAACTTTTTACCAAATTCTTACCATTTAATTTTTTTTTCTTAATATCTTTAGCTGAAAAAAAATATTTGTTTTGTATTTTCAAGAGTGTATGAAAAAACTGACTGCCAACACTCTCTGCTGTGTTCTCAATAAGATCATTTTATCTGTCCTAGTTAATGTTTTATTTTAGCAGCGGCAGTGAAATAGTTCATCCCTTTTTGCTTTGAATAAAAGCAGTTTGATCAAGGTAGACATAACAAAAAAAATTTTTAATAATATTTTTACTCAAGGCTGTCATAACATAAAAATCTGTGAAATTATATATATCAGATGCAAAATTGCTCAAGCTCAGTCAGATTGGACAGGAACATCAATTTTCAAGTCGTGATTCATAAATCATCAGTTGTTTTAAGTCTGGACCTTGACGGAACAATTCTAACAGACAAGTATGATGATATCTAAATTCCTAATGAGCTCTGGCTGTTGATGGTCGTCGTGCTGGAAGGTGAACTTCCCCCTTAGTCTAAATTCTTTTGAAGCATCTACTGGACTTTGCGCCTTGATTGTCCCTCATTTATCTCCATCCATCTTACCATAAACATCAACAGCTTCTCTATCCCTGCTTTAAAAAGCATCCCGACGACACGATGCTGTGACCACCATGCTTCACTGTGAAAAACATCTATTCAGTGTTGAGATGTTCATAGCTTAACACAATGTTTTATAAACTAACTCTGATTTAAACTTCTCCAAAACGTTATCCCTTGCATGTCTGTAGATTTCCCTTGTCTTCATGATGCTGTTTGCTCACTAATGTTCTCTAACAAACCTCTGAGTCCTTTAGAGATCAACTTTACCAATTAACAGACACACAGCTTGAATCAATTTACTAGTTAGGTGACGTCTGACAGCAGTTGGTTGCATATGTTTTGTTTGTAATATGATGAAATGTGACCAAATCAACAAGTATGAATATTTTTGCATGGAAAAGCATATAGAAAGAGGTCAGCTTCCTTTGAGAAGATTTGTTTTTATATTGCTGTACAAAAATAAAACAACAACAAAAAACACAGATGCCTCTAAAGATTAAGTGTATGCTGACCTATTTAAACCCTAACTCTGGGAGTTTATTCTCATATCCATGTAATAAAAAAGGCAAATAATTAAAGTTCACCCAATCTGCCTCTAACATATAACATTAGAACCCAGATAGCAGAGAGGTGTGAGTGGAATGATAATATGCTTCACTATATTTAACACCCAGTTATTTTTTTTCCCTCTCCTGTTTTTTTTCTCCTTCTTCTTCTCATACAACCCCCTCCCTCCTCAGAAGGAACACTTTACACTCTTCCTATGCATTGCTATGTCTTTAACAGGATGAAGGGAAAATCATGTTATAGGATTTAAAACCTCTGCAGTGAGACGCTGCAGCTTTGCCAAGATGACTCTGTGTCGTTCAGTTCCTCATTCATTTCGTGACCCCCCCTCCTCCCCCAAACAGTCTCTCTCCTCCCTGAACTACATTGCATTGACTAGCACTGTTCACATCCACTGATCCAGACTAAAAACACTGCAGTGTAACCAAGGCGCAACAACAAACCACTGACTACTTGTCTTTACCCACGGCAAGTTTACTATTTCACAATGATAAGGATCTCTAGCAAGAGAATTAAATGGTCTCATACAGAATCATACACTCTGACGTATCAGTCTTTGGAGGAATTTAAAATGCATTGACTGCCTGGTTCTGAGAAGCTAAGTCTGAGCAATAAGAAGTGTGAAACAGAGAGGGTACAATGTTTGCCGCCGTGTCCCAGTTTCATCATTGTGTCCACATTTGTAGAAGGCCTTTTGAATCAGTTCAAACCCAGTCAGACTACACTTAAAAGGTTTACAAATACACCAGAGCTCTTGGTTATATTCTAGTAGCTATAAAAATGGGTCATTCATGTGTGTTTTATAAACTATGGGAATTTTTTTTTGGACATACTTATTTCTGTTGATCTATTTGTGAATTTAGGCACCCTTCGTATATTTCAGCAAATAATTTCACAAGATTTTCACATATCTTAGGTATTGAAGTTGCATGAATAAACAATTTATTATACTTGTTAATGTAAATTAAAAATTACAAGAAGGTCTTTGACGTAATATCCCAACATTCTCACATTCTAATCCTCCCTATACCATGATGCCAGAGAGTCAGCCACGTGTAGTGAATTGCAAAATGAACCAATGAGCCAATTATTGATTTGAGAAATGCCCTTGCTGTGCTCTTCAAGGGTGCAGCAGCGGCACTGAGAGTCACTGGCACTTCCCGTGCAGCAGGAGGCGCTGCCTGACTATGCTTCGCTCTCTTTGTCTCACTCTAATCCATGGCAGCTCTGTAAGCAGGAGATAGTCACGGTCTGTGGGTAAGACTATCAAGGGGGAGAGGAAAACTGGGATCGACGAGAAAGATGGGAGGATACACGGGCACCGGGTAAGGCAAATGGTGCTTTACCAAGGTGTTAAGATGAAGGGTGGTGTATACACTGATGTGTTTGTGAGTGTTTAAGTGTGCACCTCTGTGTGTATGTGCTCTCAAGTTGGATGAAAGATCCTGAAGGACATGGTCTGCTTTAGTAGAGCCACTTTATTTTCTCAGTGGCAGCCTCTCTTCTTTCTGCTCTCTTTTTCTGTCTTCCCTCACTGGCTACAGACCAAGCCTTGCTCTACTGTTACATTCCTCCCCCATGTCTGTCCTCTCCCTCATCCTCTGTTCTCTGTTTTCTCCTCCTCACCCTGTAAAATTCTTCCTTATCTCTTTCTCTCCCTTAGGTCTCTGTCTATTGGAGTTGCAGGTGCAATTGGGGGTATAATTTCCTGCAATCAGCACAATCTGGTCTTCAACTCCCTGACCCCCTCCCCTATCCTGCCCTTCTGCCATCCAACCACCAGTTCTCACATGAATCCTCCAGCCCCGCTGACCAGAAGAAACCCATCAGTCTCTGTGAGAAATCTCTTTTCAATATGGGGTCACTTTAAAGATAAGTATTTGCAGTAGTAGGACAAACCAACATGTGCTTAGATGGTGGGTGATATATGAGATGAAATGATGAACAAAAGTGGGAAGGCTGTACAGAACAGTGACAAAAACAAGAAAGAGGAAGAAATAAAGGTGTGGCAGTGACATAAAGGAGGAAAATCAAACCTCACACACATAAACCCTACATAAATGTACACACGTATATACACACTCAAATATGCACATCACACATTGAACCAATGTGCCATGGATAAGAAGATTATGCTTCTGAGTTTCCTGGAATGTTCTCTGCTGTACCCCCTCACTGGCACCACCCATCCACCCCCACTTGCACAAAACACTGTCTGTCTCTCTGTGTGTCTCTTCTGTAGGCCTGGAATCAAACAGGGAAGCTCTGATCTTCCATAACTTACATAAGCAGTGGCCCACCCGATCATGTGTACCCAATGATTGCTGCTCAGAACAAGATATTGGGCCTTTCTTCATTCAAACACTAGCTAAGTTTACAAGCACAAAATTACACGATCAGATTGAAAACGTATTCGGACTACAAACTAAAAAATAATCGGATTTATATGGGCACACAATCAATCAATTCAATCATGATGTGCGTATAGTACATGGCTTCATTCAGAATCAAACCACTGAGATGCGCAGGGTTATCAAATCTCCCTAACAAAAACACAGAAGAAGAAGTACTTCAGTCTTTGCTGAAAAACTAAAAATAGCAAACAAAGCAGTAGTGCCACAGTTTGCTTGTCTTCTGAGTGCCCAGGTTCTAGTCATGGTTGAGACATTACCGAACTCCCTAATTAAGCTACAGGCTCAACAACACATGCTACTGGTCTATCTGCGTTACAGGAATGAGAATGAGAGACCGGAACGAAATAAGCATCCTTCAAAGTTCTGTGATGCCTTAAACTTTAGCACTGCTGGCCCTCCGTCCACCAAAGACCAGAAACCAGTAGGGGGAATATGGGGCGGACATGAGCTCTCAGGTCAGCTTGCCTAATTCAGAACAACTTGATCCTGTCAAGCTTTTTACATGCATGTCGATCGTATCGTCAATCGGCATAAACCACCCCTCTCAGTCGGATTACAGTTTAATTCCGATCCTGCCAAATCCGATCAGAATGACTTGACATGTTTACATGATACATTTTTAGTCCGATCGGCCGTTTATTCTGATTAATTATGTCCATGTAAACATAGCTACTGTTACCAGTGCTCTATTATTACTCATTTTCTTGACCAACACACTCTTAAACTAATAGCCTTATAAACAGTTTTAGTTCGTGCCAGAAGACAGGGACAACCAAAAAGCAAACATTTTGTAGTGTTGGGTTTGAATGTTTCTATTTGCCCAAAAACAAAATTCAGTGAAGTTGTTAGGGCTGTCTCCCTGTACCAAGAAAGTCCTTGGATCAAAACCCGACCAGGGCCTTTCTGTGTAGAGCCTCCATGTTCTTGCTGTGCATGTCCCAGGGTACTCTGCCTTCTTTCTACAGTCCAAAACAATACATGTTACGTTAATTGGTCAATTCAGATTATCCTGTTACTGTATGCATGCATGTCTGCCTTGTGCCTCTGTGTTGCCCCTTTGAGGAACTGGCAATTTGTACCATGCCTCTTGCCCATTGACCCTTGACTATTGAGATAGGCACCAGCTCCTTCACAGGACCTTGTAAGGAGTGTAAAAAATTGATGAATTTTTTGCAATATTTTGCCTTATTATCTACATAATCAATGGAAATATTAATCTAGAAAGAGAAATAAACTGATACTTAATGATTTGAGTACATGAATATGAAATGTGTGTTTAAGGCCCATCTTTGCTCAACCATAAATCTACAGATGCATGCAGGGGGAGCCTTCTCTCCCTCTTCTGCGTTCATTTCGTCTTCTGCGTTGTTGGGACCCACAGCCATGGATTTCAACATTAAAACTCCGGTACACACTTTTCTGGAGTTTTCAAAATAAATAGCATTTAACCGACTTTCAGCACAACTTCAGAAGGGGAAGGGGGGTAACAGCGGACTTCCCATGATGTCACTGGCTGTATAAAAGCACCCCCTTTCCAATGGCCCGACCTCTCCACACCAGTTGACCAACGGGACAGGAGCAGAACAGCGCGCTAATGTCTTTTGCTGGAAAAAAGACATAAACTCTT
Organism: Crenichthys baileyi; assembly: GCA_036173005.1. NCBI lineage: Eukaryota > Metazoa > Chordata > Actinopteri > Cyprinodontiformes > Goodeidae > Crenichthys > Crenichthys baileyi. The sequence continues at coordinate 69,501 of JAHHUM010002967.1, read as the reverse complement.
CAAACTGGATCCAAGAGTGTCATACGATCACCGATCATATGCAAAAGTTAAGTATGACTGTATAACTGTTTGTGTACCCATTATTCATTCATAGAAACGTGAATTAAGGTACACGCCTGGCTTGACTTTCTCTCTCGAGGCCTGCTGAAGCAACGGTCTCAAAGAAGTCACTGCAGAAACGCCGTCTCTACAAGCCGAGTGAATCGGTTTTCCTTGCCTGAGAGTAGGACAAACACCTGGTTACGGAAATGAACAGCTGGTTGACGGACAGAATGAGTCGCCTTGCAAGCCACAGTGCCCGAAGCTACCAAGGTTAGCTGAAAGCTAACCGCTTGTTGACTGTGGACGTTTCTTCAAACTTCGCCCCTTGGACAACATTTCCTCACCATGGTCAGAGGTTAGGTTTGGGCAGAATAAGGAAAAGATTTCGAATGATCTAAACGTTTTTCATGTTATGAAGTTTAGTTTGGTTTTGTTTGTGTGAAACTCGGCTATCTTAGTGCTAGCAGGCGTGCCCTGTTTGTATTCTGTGTTTGTGTGATTTAAAGTTAAGACAAACTTTATTTAAAGGGTAATTTTAAACACAGAAGATTGATCATAACGCGCCGTCCGCGCTTATGCATTTTAACTCTTTTATTGATGGTATTTTTAAAGGTATGTGTTTGTTTCTGGTGTTAAGCTATCAGCTTCTTTTGTTAGCTCAACTGCTAATCGGTAAGAACACGTGCTTGCTGCTACAGAATATTTAACAGAAAGGTTGTTAGTTTTCAAGCTAGTGAATAATAGTTCCCCAAAACATTTTATTTTTACTAAATCTGATAACTAAGTAAACCCCATTAAGCCCCATTTCCCAAAAAGATTTGGCTCTTTTCCAAATATTCCCAAATTTTAAAAATTTCTTTAAAATATTTTTTTAATAAATAAAGGCAGCTAATTAAGCCAACCGTTGAGGAATTAGGTCATGCAGAAGGGGGGGTTTTTTATTCAGCAGATCATTTTTAAAAAACATTATTTTATTAAAATTTTATTTTATCTGATCTTTGCATTTTAATTTGGTTTTTCTAAACGTTTGCTGATTATTGCCTAAGTTAGTTCCAAGACTAACTTAACTTCATTTCCAGATTCTTCAAGATAATCCTTTGGGTTTTCTAAAAATAAAAAAAATTTGGGTTTAATGTTGCTTCACTCTTTTGGTCATTGATTTCCCCAATCATCTTTTAATCAACTTGTTTATATTATACATAGCTCACACCTTTCTTTTTTGCCCCTAATACCATTCCCCTTAAATGGGCTGGTTTCACAAAAAACCCCCCTTAAAACAGACCGAAAATTATTTGAAAAAAATTTAAAATATTAATAAAATTTTAAATAATATTGTCAGTTTAATTTCCTTCCGGGCGTTTTCTTCAGTAAACCCGGGGAGTTTGGGTTGAATGAGTATCCAGAGGAATAACATCATTAATCATGGTGGCATGGTGTGATGCATCATAGCTCACATGCACCCAGCAAAAGAAATAAAGCTTAAAAAATGAAGACAGAAATGATAGAACTTCTCTTTCCAGATTCTGTTATATATATTTAATGGCAACGCAATCCACCTCTCTGTACTTTGGTGCTACGTCTTATCTCATGAGAGTGTGTCTTATTGAGATTTCCTACACTGTTGCCATGTTTGCTGTTATCTGAAAGTTTCTTCTGGATTCAAAAGTGAACTCACAACTTCGCTCTAGTGGCTACATTGCCCAACAACCATGCTAGCTTAATAGCATTGAAAGTGACAGTGATGCTTGACAATATTAGAAACAACTAGACCTATTTATGTGCGTAAAGGGAGCGTAAATGGGCTTTCATGGGAACAAAATGATTAAAGAAATGTATAAAATAGCAAGGCATGGGTATGAAATCTGTGTATGTATTGGCAAAGGGGTGAACTGACCCCTTTGCCCTTTTCCTCTTCGACCTCCGCATGTAAACCCTGCCTCTCGCCTATTAACTAGTGACCGTGCACAGAGTTAAGCTGGTCTAGTAAATGGATACATAGATTGATTGACGTTTAATGCTGCATACAAGCAATAGTCTCCTGCAACACATGAATATTCCTTTTATGAAGAGAAAAAGCAAAAGGAAGCTGTCTGGACCTATAAGGCCAAATCCCAAAAATGTTAGACTGACAGATAAGTTTGCAGCTTCTTTTCTACCTATTCACTGAAATTAGATTATTAGACAATTTTCAGACCATTACGGTTACCTTTATCATTCTGCACTGTACATTTTTGGAGTTGTTGGTTGTGTTTAGCATCACTGACTTACACTGCTGTGAAAATGTTTTAAACTGCAATTAATATCTTTATACACAGTTAAATCTTTATCTCATATTTTACCAAAACCGTGATAATATTAACTGTGATGAATTTGCTCACCATAATCATGATACTAATCTTTCATATCACTACATGCCAACAATACAGTTAATGTAATAAAATAATAAATTTCATCCACAATTGAAAATGATAAAAGGAAGACAAAATTTATTAGCTCAAAAGCTAGTTTTAAATGATGATGTGGTGTTTAAATGGTTGTAATGAGGATTTTTGACATTGATGTCAGAAGTTATTTGTATTTACAGGATTAATGTTAAGATAAATTATTTAAATCATTCTCTAGCAGAAGATCAAACACCTAAACACCGAAGTGTAAAAAGCAGACAAATTTATTGCTAATTCCAGCTAACCAGAAATAAGCTAAAAAAAGGATTTGGGAATACTAGTCAGATAAACTGACAAGAGTAAACAGTACATTTTACACAGACAAGTAAACTGACTATTTTTTTATTTATCTATGAAGAATAATGACACTTAGAACTGTGATGAGAAGGTAGGCTGTATTGGCTCAAATGTGCCAATTAGGTGGCAGAAAATGATAAATGGATGATGAAAAATAATTAACTTTACTAAAATAGGGCAGAATTTAAAAAACAAAAATGTTTTAAACTTAGTTTATAGTAAATGAATTAAAGAGGACAGTACTGTAATATTTTCCCCTATAGAACAAAGTCAAAGTATGAATCTTTATTAGAGGAATACTGTGAAGTGTGCAGCTCTGACAGCCTGCATCTCCTACTCTTGTTTTGAAGGCCACTTTTGAATATTTTCAGGTTTGCTAACAAGCTGAAATAAACAGTGTTCTGGCTCTGGCTCTGACTCCATTAATTAGTATTGTCTTTGACTGTGGATTTTTTTTTCAGTTCAAAAAGGAAGTTTTGGATACGACATAATTTGCCATGGCTCAGAACCTTTGAAGTAAAATTGCTTGGGTGAAGTCGACCATTGTAAACTAGATTAAGAGTCAAGGGGGTAATAAGTAATCAGTTTTTCTTTCTACATTAACTTTTTCTCTCAGACATCTTCGACTTCCTTCTTACTGCCTCAGTTTGCATCATCCCTTTCACTCTGTGGTGGTGTCTTACCAATGCTACTTGCTCTCTGTTTCATTTTCGATATTCTTATATGATGGCCATGTTTTAACAGGAGGCAATCACAGTCTACATTATAATTATGTGCCCCTACCATGGGGGTTACCAAGAAGATGTAAATGTGGGTATTGCAGCTACTTTTACCCATTTAGCACCTCTACACTTCTTGACAATCTTTGGTGAAGATGTGTAAAAGAAAGCCTTAAAATTAATTAATCTTTCATTGTAATAGTCTAGTCTTACACTGAACATTTGACAAAAATAAAAATAAAAACTTTAAGGGCAAAATCTGTTGGTAATTGTTATATTTTTGTCATAAAATCAGTAGTGCCATGGTTGGTGGAACTCCTGCTGGTAATATGTGTAATGCATTTTTGCCAGTAGCTGGAGCATGCACAGAAAGGAATTAGGTCTGGAGACTGAAAATGCACTGGGAAGTGGTTGATTTTGTGTCTGGTGAACCATTTCTGTGTTAATCTGACCATATTTTGTGGATGATTATCCAACTCAAAGGCCAGGGGATGACCCATTTTTAGTTTTCTTGCAGAAACCACCATATCTGGTGTAAACTCTCCAGGTATTCCAAAGAGTTTGGGCCCACAGCACCATTGAAACTCTATCATATCTAATGGCAGAGATAATGTGCTTTTCACGTTGATCCTATGTTTCAGTTTAACAAACTCTATTTACATTTATGAAGGTGGGACAGAAATAAAATTTCCAAGCATTCTTTGCAAACAATTGACTGACAAGTTGATACCATCTATAGAGACTTAGTAACTCCAAGTTTCTAAGTCTCTGGCCCCTAGCCCCCTTTGGGTTGATGCCCCTAAATAAAACACAGCAAACATGACAATGAAGCTTGGTTTAGATGAGACCATTTTTTGCCATGCATGCAAACTACTATTTGATATGGATAACTAACACTGCACCTGACTCTGTAAAAAAAAAAAACGTATCCCCATCCTGAAACACATTGGCACCACTTTTGCATTCCACTGTAAAACCCCAGATACAGAATACTTTCTCTGCTGAGAGTGAGTGGGCACTAATGTTACTAAACCTTTGTCAGATTCAATCAATATGATTTCCAAGAACTATGAATACTAAATATCACATATAATGTGACAGTCATTGCAGTTTAACTTGGGCAGGTGATGGTAGACTGATATCCATCCATCCATTTTCCATACCCACTTCTACTGTACAGGGTCGTGGAGGAGCTAGTGCCTATCTCCAGAAGTCTAAAGGGAAGAGGCAGAGTACACTCTTGACAGGTCGCCAATGCATCGCAGGGCAACACACAAGATAAATAACCCTGCACACACCCAATCACACCTAAGGGCAATTTAGAGAGACCAATAAACCTAACAGTCGTGTTTTTGGACTGTGGGAAGAAGCTGGACCCCTCCCTGGGCTGCCACCTTAATGTGGTGGATGGGTTTGAGTGTCCCAATGATCCTAGGAGCTATGTTGTCAGGGGCTCTATGTCCCTGGTAGGGTCACCCAAGGCAAACAGCTCCTAGGTGGGGGATCAGACAAAGCGCAGCCCACAGACCTCTTATGATGATTGCCAAAAATGGACACAGTGTTCCCTCGTCTGGACGCGGGTCACCAGGGCCCCACTCTGGAGCCAGGCCTGGAGGTGGGGCATGTTGGCGAACGCCTTGTGGCCGGGCTTTCACCCATGGAGCCCGGAAGGGCACAGCTCGAAGAGGAAACGTGGGTCTCCCTTTCGATGGACTCACCACCTGTGGGAGGGGCCAAAGGGGTCAGGTCCAACGTTAGAGATAAGAATACACCCTTTCGTCAAACTTTTTGACAGGTGACCTGGGTAGCTGGGGGTATATTTTCATGAATGAAATAGGAGAACTCTGCCTGTATCAATTGGATCAATTGGATCAAGACGAGGTATTTAATGGATCATTGGCTCTGTGTACTCTCACCCACAACGACTGGGCTGTGTTAAGGCTTGCAATCCCACACCTTAATGATGGCCCTGAAAGAGAGAACCTCTCTTTAGCGCTGTGTGGGGGTCAAAAACCACAGAAAATGGTCGCTGGTCTCTTCGGGCAAGCAGACGCAAGAACAACCGGACGAACCCCTCAGATCTGTTTGTGCTGGAGGCGTTCAATCAGGACTGTGGCATGTTCAAGACAATGCTGGCTCTGCCATTTGAAGCTTGGGCAGAGAAGATGGGTGAAATTGGACACCGTCTTTCCAACCTTTTCCACAACTCACGCAGTTGGATCGATGTCATGTCAGTGAAAAAAACGCTGACGTTTCCTGTTTTACGTCTAAAACAAACCCTCTTCTGAGGACCC
>JAHHUM010002967.1:0-62565 GCA_036173005.1 Crenichthys baileyi | reverse complement strand
TGGTTTTTTGAGATGTTTTATGTTTATGATTAAGACCGGCCCCACCACTCTCAGCACTCCGGATAGAAGAGGATAAACAATTCCAACAGTTTGGACTTCTCCTGCAAAAGCCTGATCGCCGTTACCTTAAATTTAGCGGAACAAGCAGAGGAAGCGGAGCTCTCGGCTATTTCAATTGTTACAGACATGGACACAGAAAACTAAAAGGATAAACAAAAGAAACACAAAAGAGAGAGGTGGGACAAAAAGGAAAAAAGGAGAGAAGAAGCTAAAGAATGGAGGAGAAAAAGAAAGATGAAGTATATACAAGATAACACCCCGCTTGCTTCTACACCTGCAGAAACATTCATATTAACAGCTTTTTACTAAAAAGTGCGCGGTAAATGCGGCTTAATATTGAGCATTTGTGTATCTGTTACACCTGAATCTAAACACCTGTGGGTCTGAGTGTGACTACCGAAACCTCCCACCTCCAGAGAAGAGCAGAGTCCCAGGGGAACCATCCAGCAGACACAGTGCAGAAGAACCAGGGAGCTGCAGCGACGAGCCCACAGGCCCTGCCGGCAGCTGCGACGCCCGAGCAGATCCATTCATGGACCTCGAGACCTTAGACCCCGGGACATATGTGATGCGCCACGGCAAAATCAGGAACAAGTCGGCAGAGCACAAACGGAGAAAATGAGGAAAAACCGTCAATTTCTGAGAAAATGGTTATGTTCGTTATATTGCAAAATGTGCAAGTTGAAATTATGAAGTATCCACTCAATTCTTTAAATAACAGTTTTGAGGTTTTAAAATGGTAAAATTTTATATTTAAACTCGGCTTGTTTTGAGCTTAAAATCAGCCAGTTCGTATTTACATTTTGGGGAGGGGAAAATCCTCAGCTCATTTCTGTAGCGGATCATTTTGTTTGGCTCCGCGCTGGCTTTTGTTCTGCTTGTCGACCAATAACCAGCGTGCTTCAAGAAACCTCATGGCTACTTAACAGCTCCTATATGTATTTCTTCACGATGGACCAAGCTCAACGTGTGGCAAACGAACTGAATCGCGGCCATTACAGCGCTTCACTGTGGGAGTACATGTTCAGCAGTACCGTTGCCGGACTCTCTTCAGATTCTGGCAGGACATGAGAATAATCGGACATCTTGAAGCAAACCGGCGTACGCTAGAAACTTCAGCAATGACCACATCCACCAAGAAGATACCACGGAAAAGAAAACACGCCAGGACAACGTATTCCATTGGAGGCATCGAGTCTGCCAGAATACCTTTCAGTTTCTTATGGGGTGAGTTTGATAACTTTAAAAAACGATTTTAAATCATGTACTGAAGCGGACAAATCACGTAAACCTGACCAGCCAAATATTAACCTTGAGTGAGGTTTGTGTTTGTATTTTTAATCTAAGCTTGAGTTAGTGTTTTTTTTCTTCCCCCTGCGCTGGGTGATCAGTGTTCACAACGAAAGTTTTTTGTCTAGCGTAGCTACACCAGGTTAGCATCTACTGTATCCCATTCACAATGTGAAAATTGACTTGAGTGGGGGGAGGGGGGTTGTATCTTTAATCAAAGTTTGAGGTTGAAAATAAACAAAAAACAAATACCTGTTTTTATGTTTTGTGTTAGATGTGTATTTCTATAAACACACCTATATGCAGAAAAAAATGGTGTGTTTCCTACCAAATTTTGTCAGCACTTGTCGATGTAAACCATAAGGGGTAAATTTTTCCCTTTGTTTCCCCCAAGTTTGCCCCAGACTGTGGCTTTTGGGCTTATCAAACAAGCATACAAGAGGACCAGGGTCAGCACATTGGCAGATATCGCCAAAGTAAGTCTATTCCATCTAATAGAAAATCGAAGAAAAAGTCAGTCATATGCAGGAAAACTAAAATGCTTATTCTATTATGGTCCTTCTGTGTACAGGTAGTGGAAAAAAAGCTCGCCAAAAGTCGCCTCAACATCCCCAGCTGGTCGGACTGGAATGGCCGGTGTTAGTCAACACGTTTGACTGGCAGGGGCACACCTGAGTCCCTACTTCGAAAGCTCCCACAGATCAAGAGTTACCAGCACTTCAGGTATCTATTATGCAGACTTCCCCACAGTCTGTATTTTCTCAATAACAAAGAGACATGCAATATTTTAATTGTCTTTTGGTGCTTTTATTAACAGCTTTGATGCTAAAAGACTTGGTGTGGTCCTAGCTAGGACTCACAGCGACGCATAGCCTGTTAGTTTTCAGCTGCTGTGTGACCCGGATGTTCTACCCCCGTCGTCTGTGTTTCTGCCCTGCTTGCACCTAGACTGGCCACGGACAGGCAGACTTATCGTTATCCAAAGATCAGGCATTTCTGATCCGATGAAGCGAAGGACATTACATGCCCAGCACCACAAAGCACTACACAGAATAGGACACAGAAGAGGATGATGGTGTGACACTGTGACTGTGACAATTTGTAATGTGTATAAAGTTGTAAATAAAAATTACATTTTTGACATGATGAAAGTCAAGTTATTGCCAAAAATTAGAAATATCCTGTCCAGGAGTGACGCTGAAAAACTAGTCCATGCATTTGTTACTTCAAGGCTGGACTATTGTAATTCTTTACTATCACGAGACCCAAAAAAGCAGTTAAAAGCCTTCAGCTGATTCAAACTGCAGCAAGAGTTCTGATGAAAATTAAAGAGAGATCATATTTCCCTACTTTAGCTTCCTTCATTGCTCCCTGTTAAATCCAGAATAGAATTTAAAAATTCTCCTCCTCACATATAAAACACTTAATGATTTCCTCATCTTTAATCAGAGATCTGATTGTTCCATACGTTCCTAACAGAGCATTCGTTCTCAGACTGCAGGTTTACTGGTGGGTTCCTAAGTCTCTAGAAGTAGAATGGGAGGCAGATCCTTTATTTAGGACTCCTCTCCTGTGAAAACCAGCTCCCCTTTTAGTCCCGGGGCGGACACCCTGTCTACTTTTAAGGCTAGGCTTAAAACTTCCTTTTTGATAAAGCTTATAGTTAGAGTGGCTTGGGTTATCCTGAGCTATCTTCCTATTTTAACTTTTGTCTTCTTTCCCCTTTTTGGGTGGGGTAAGGGGGGGGTCAGGTTTAGCCTAAACCCCCCATTTCTGCTACCTGTATGACCCCCCCTCTTTTTTTAAAAGGTTATGGTCAATTGACAGAGAGAGGTATCCCAATCGTTGTGCTTTTAGTATAAAAATGGCCATCAGTGGGCTCTAGATGGACAAACTGTCTACTTTTAAAGGCTAGGTTAAAACTTTTCCCTTTTGATAAAGCTTATAGTTAGAGTGGCTTAGGTTTTCCTGAACTATCTCTGTAGTTTTTGCTGCTATAGGTTTAGGCTGCTGGAGGACATAATGACCACTTTCACCCTCTTCGCTATTTCTCACACTACTCTTCAATTTTGTATTATTTGCTGTTATCTCAGCTTTTAATGACTCTGTGTCTACCTGTAAAAACCTTTTTGGAGAGGGGAATCCTCCAAGCTTTTGCTGGCAACAACTTAATGCTCCCCTCTACCGATGATCCACATGGCCCTGTCTTTCAGTGTTTAACCCTTCTCTCTCCTAGACATAGCTACTGACTGAGTTTTACTGTGACTAACTCTCTGTGCCTTTTTTTCAGACTCTAAACTTGAAAACTGGCTCAGAGTTTATCTGTTCCCTTCTTTCTAGATGAAACGACTAAGGAGCTACATCCATTAACATTTACCTTTTTTTCAATAAATATTTTCGGGTCAGGCTTCTTTTTTGTTTCTTTGTGGTCTCTGCTCTGTTCTCTCTAAACCCCCCAGTCGGTCGTGGCAGGGCCGCTCACACTGAGCCTGGTTCGCTAGAGGTTTCTTCCTGTTAAAAAGGGGGTTTTTTCCTCCCCTGTCGCTACATGTATGCTCAGTATGAGGGTTTTGCGAAAAGTCACCCGTGACTGTCCACTGTCTCTACATTTTCATCCGGGAGGGGGAAATGCTGAAAGTCACTGACTGGATGCAATCTGCTGTGTTTCCCTTTTCCTTAGATAGAAAAAACTTTTATCCAATTTGAATAAATAACAGAATCTGGCTGCACTTTTCAATGATTAAGATTAATTGGAATGTTTGTACCTTTTTTGTGAAGTGCCTTGAGATGACTTGTTGTGAATTGGGCCTATAAATAAACTGAATTTTGAATTGAATTGAATTTTTTTTCCCTTGGTCCATTAAAGTCAAGAGGTTTGGGCAGATTTAAAAATTTATGGGTACATACAGATTAAATAGCTGTACACCAGCCTCTTCTAGATTAACTCATATTCAAAATGTGTAAACTTTTGCACATAGTTCTATTCATAGCTGCCACAAAAAATGAAGACTGATAACAATATTTCTGCATGCTACAATAATCTTTGGACATTTCATATTACATATTAAGAAGAACAATACACATTATTATGATATTTTTCCTAATTGCTGTGAGATAGGTTTTCAAACTCAGGCCGAGGGGAACATTTAATAGACTGGAACTTTAAGTGAGACTGATAAAACAAGAGGAAACCAAAAAATCACCAGGATACAGACATTAGGTTTTCAGTCATGATGCAATTTGCAGACAAAATAATATAAAAATAGATTGGAATGCAGTGATGTAAATTTTCTTTACATTACCCCTATGAGTTCAGTGACTAAGTCTTCCAGTCAGTTGGGCTTCTGTTGACAAACAGTTGGGGGGGTGGGGTTTCAAAGTTATTCAAAATTAGCAGCTTTTGTCACTCCCCTCTTTCAGGGAGAAAAAAAATAATCTTTGAGTGCTGATTTCTCAGAAAAGTAGTCTGGTGAGTGCAGACATTCAGATGGTCATATCTTATTCAATTCTTTTTTGATTTCTACAAGTTTGACATCATTGGAAAGCTTAGACTCTACTCTTTCAGGATCTGTAAATAACTCAAAACGACCCCAGGTAGACTTGTTCCTGGTTTTGCCACGGCCAGTCACATATCACTCTCCGAGCAGAGGCCTGAAAGAGCCCAGGGTCCAGGCCCCGGCAAGCAGCCACCAGGAGAGAGCCAGCACACACCAAAGCACCCAGCAACGGACACCAAGAACCACAAGTACACCAGTGGGCAGAGACACCAACCACCAGCAGGTAGTGTGGCGGGGAGGAAATAGGCACCACATTTGATGGGGGGCCTAAACTGATCCAGGAGAGGGAGCAGTCCAAAACCCAACCTGACACAAAAAACAGGCACACACCGTCACAATCACACATTCCCACTCTTATGCATACACATAAAAAACACTCACACCCACGCACCTAACATAAAGAGAACAACAATGGACGATGTACACACACCCACACTCCTCATACATATTCTATACTCCCAGGTCATATTTTTTAATGCTTTTAGTTTTCTCTTTTCCCTACTACGTTTTTTGAACTATTATGTCACAGTATTTACTGAGGCACTGCTAAACAAGATCATGGATATCTGGATAACCAATCTTGTATTTTTATTTCTCGCTGTGATTTTGTAGTCAAAGCTCAAGTGTGCTGAAGCTGCAATTGGATAAGTTTTACATTTTATTTTATTTTAAAAATTTTAATTTTATCATTTTATTTTTTGTTTTTATTTATGTTTAATTTTATTTTTTATGGAAATGTACTGACATCAGTAAGGAAATTCCTCTTTGTTTGCGCTAACCACTTCAAGGATAAATGTTTTCAGCATGTTTTCAGTATCAAGAAGGATTTGTGGAAAGACTTTGTGGAAGAAGGCGGTCTTATCACTGAGCTAAAACAATTAACACAGAACTCAGAGAAATCTCTCTTCCCAGCCTTCACCTGGGGAACTTTTTATTTTCCTACAGCGCACAAAAACCTCTTCAAAAAAATTCCAGAAGTATCCCCGCCTTCAGTCTTTACAGGGCAGTTTTATACAGATACAAAGCATTTTTCGTTGTCCGATGAGCTAACCCCTCCCACCTACTTCCTATTTTCTAAGGGGATTGCTCAATCCAGCTCTCCATCCAACGGGTCCGGACTTCCCTAAACCTGAAAAGTCTTACTAAGCAGGTTCACTGAAAGTTCTGTTTAAGCTGGTGTCGGGAAATGACTCGCCTAGCCTCTGACAGCCTACATCCAGAAGTCTCGCCCTTCTTCAACCGGAGGTCTGGACGACTGAGTAGCCAACGTAGTCGTTCACAGTCCGACAATCACTCCTTTTTAACGCTGCTCATTCCCAATATTACAACTGGCACTTGGTATATGGGCTAGGTTAATTTTAGTGACTCGGCACGAGCCCCCAAGGGCGTTGTTTTAACAACTTGGCTAAGGCAAACCTATAAAAAACCTCCTATAATTTCTTAGAACCAGGCAACAAGACTTTTTAAAACCACCAATGAAAAACCAAAAAAAAGGTGACTCAAATAATTGAATGTCCACGATTTAACTAGAATTTTATATGCTTCCTTTAATTAGTAACGCTTTGCAGGGGTCAGTAACAGCTTAAAATTCAGCAACACAATAAATTCAATAATAGAAATAATTCAATCAACCCCACCTGTCTATCCCTATGCTGAAAACTAGTGAGTTTGGAGAGACTTTGACGACGGAGGCTCGTCCATGCAACCCGATGGAGCTGTTCCTTAGGGTAACAACGAGTGGTTTCTTGAGGGGGATACGACTTGATCTTCAGTTTTCCCCTTTAAGTGACAGGCTCTGATGCTCCAGGCTTCGATGGTTAAAACAGAAACTTTGCTGTCATATGTCTCAGGGGACAATGGCTTCCAGAGGCTGAAGAGTTGAAGGAAACCCCGGGGACATAATTGAGGTTGATTCAGGACTTCCAGGAGCCTGAAACTTAGAGCAATCAGCTGTTCACCGTTCAAGTTCACTTCTGTTGTCTGGATAAAAAGGCTGAAGATGAAATCAGATTCTTAATTTTGAGGCACAGTCCTTCAGGGCTCACGGGTTGATCCTCTTTTTAATGCAGTCGATCAGCAGGGCTGTGTCTCTGGTACTTCTTCCATCTAAGCATCTTTTTCTCCGTCAGATCTTGTTCACTGGTCTTCTGCGAGGAAACAACCGCGTTCCTCCCTTCAGCTTTGTTTTTTATAGTGCTTCGCTATCACCAGTCAGCTCCTTATTAGGCTTTCCAGTTATTGCTCAATCTGTTCAGCTCAACTTCTTGGTTATTGCGCAATACTTTAGTCATGGTCATGGTGACCTACTGGTCCCTGTTTTTTCTGGACTTGGAGCCTGTTGCAGCTTGCTGTAGTCGCATCCTCCCTTTTTCCCGTTGTCCTTTAAAGGTTCTCTGTCAGCGTACAGCTGGCTCCTGTAACTCTTAGTCATCCTGTACTTCTCTCCCTAATCTGCTCAGTCTTAAACTTTACACAGTATCACACATTCCATTCTCAGCTTTATGCATTTACTTCAAGACACAGTTATAAAAGCATCACTTCATTCTTTTTATCCATCACTAATAATCAACATTATATCTTTCATACATGGTTGATTGAGAAATTTAAACCTTACTGTTTTGTATTCATTATCAGTTCTCAATCATATTTCAATCATTTATGTTCTAACTTGAAAATCAAAGATTACTCATTTCATTTATTACTTGTAAAAGAATGGAAACTCATCATACATAATTTCTTTGGATACACTTGTTTATAATTCTCCAATAGATAAGACAGTTAATATTCATCTCCACACAGGCCTCTCCAGTCCTCTTAATAATTGTTGCATGGATTACACAGAAATATATCTATTGTAATTTTTTATGGATTTATCTGTAAATACTTCATTAATGCTGCATGGATTACATGGAATGATCTCACCTTATTTTGACACATTGATGTGTATTTGGTCCTCTTTGACCAATTGAAATCATCATACTCATTTATGTAAAACATTTGGCATCTACAACATTGATTCTCTATCACTTTTCCAGGAATACACTCCAGCCAGACATCTGGAAAAGATCAGATTGGCCTACATGTCAGTTTACAATAACAATTTCATCACTTATCTGGATGCAAAACTCTAATGTCAAGTTGACCTGGCTGGAGTCATGAGATTTCCTGGCTGAACGGCAATAACAAGCCCATCAATCTTTTCTCACGCCAAGACTTTTCCCTAATGTAATCTATTTCCAGACGGCTTGCATGTTTACTCAGAGTGAAAAATTCTTCACAGAATTTATCTTGCAATGGTAAAAACAATAATAACACTTTTAATCTACTCAAACAAAGCTTTAAGCTTCCACAACTACATCTGATTAAGGGGTCAGTTCCTTTTGTCTATGGAAACGGCACAAACAGCAAAGTGGCAATCTGCAAAAAATTCTCAAATAACAAACTTTATTTTAGACCTGAATTTATTGTTGATCTGACATTCTGGCCATTGTTTTAAAAGCAGTAGCATCATGCCCTCTGCTTATGTTAGTGCTGTGTGCTCTCTTTTAGCTCCTTGAGGACATAACTGTACTGTATGTTTTGAATATTATTACATAAACAGTTTTGCATTGTTTTGGCATTTTGTTTGTCTTGTTTCTGCGCCACTAGATAGTTGTACGGTGGCCAGGAGGTGCAAACCAACCTTTCAAAATCTGAAGCACTTTTACAAAGCTTGAGAGAAATTCACATTTCAGAAAACAATTTAACAACCCGCAAAACAGATTTACAAATGACAAAATCTAATAAAAAGGCTTTGAGTAGCCTATAGAGAGGACCCAGAAGTGATAATGGGAGTGCTCATGGCGATCCAAGATGAACAGCAATTGAGTGACGGTGGCCCCGTTTTGTGGCACACATATGAATAGATTAACGTAGTTTGTTTTTCGTGTTGTTGGTCCTGGGAAACATCAAGCTCAGTTCATGGCAGCGGTTACTAGAATCAGTACTTCTGCCACCGCAGGATGAACCATTGTGCCAGACCAGCTGTTTTTGTGGAAGCCAATGCAGCTCAACAGGCGTCGCAGCTTTACGTCACCCGGGATTATAAAACCCACAGAAACCAAACTTTCGTAGCCATTTCCAGGGTGTCTCAAGGGACGACGCAACTGAGGTTCATATCTGGAGAGACTAAAGCTTGCAGGCAAACTTTTCCTCCACACGGCCATTCCCAGAAGAGCTGGAAAGGTGGAATTCTGTCTGATACAAGAAGGTCAGAAGATTCATAACCGATAGAAACCCCACCAACACTCCGGCGCAGTTGAAAACCTACAGAGGTGTTTCCAAGGAGAGGAGTTTTCCTCCTTGTTTTTTAGCCGACTGCAATGGTTCCTCATATTTTCCCCGTTTTTGATGGATGAGAAGTTACCGTTTTTTGAGTTGTTTACGGATCACATCAGCGTACCAAGAAGGCTGCCGTGTACAGTGGCTCTGCTCTTGTTAACAAGATATGCTTCATCCTGCCCCTCCTCCTCCTCCTCGTCTAAAACATGTGCAGCTATTGGGATTTCATTAAGCTCAGCTACTAAACCTCAGCTACTAAATCCCTTATTTCATCCAGGGCAAGTCTGATTCGGTTATCCATTTATATGAGCATAAGAAAAAAAAAAAACAGTGATCAGTTCAGTTTAAAATCACCTTGATGTCACCGAACTGCTTCTGTATCAGAACCTGACATGCGTTCAAAAGCGCCAAGGATGAAGCTTTATTTTGACGGTCCCGTGCAGCTTGCGATGCCTTCTTTCTGCGCTGCTGTGCAGTTCCGGACCAAATCTTCTTTATCATCAACGTTACCTCTGCAAAGAGAATGGACAAAAAAATAAATATAAATATATATATATTATATATATATATATATATATTGAAATAAACACATTAAAGTTGAAAAACAAAAGGAATTCGAATTAATCCAGTAGGTAAGAATTAAACGTACTGTTCATTAATCCTTTAACAAGGGGTGTTCTGGTATGCAACGCAGAGAGCCGCTGCCTTTTCGCCGGGGTTAGATATTCTGTGAAAACAAAATAAAATAAGGTTACCTTACGCTGCTCATCACAGCGCTCATAAAGAAACCATGTAATTTAAGGAGGAAGTGATTCCCAATAAATGTAATACTTTCAGGCTTATAAACGAATTTCGAAATACTTTAACTTACTTGGAGGGCGGTTCTGTGCGAAAATAGCTCCAGATTTCGCTTCTTGTTGCACTGGACTGATGCGCTTGTGTGAAACACCGTCTTGATCTTTGAAAAGTGCCCTTCTGGAGGGGGGGTTCAGGGCCGAATCTTTGGGTGAATCTGTAAACAGATTTATATTATATTATTTTATTGAACTATGCTTGCTTAAAAAAAAATATAGATGTTATTGTTATTTTTATTTTATTTATTTTTACTCACCTTCCCGTTCAACAGCTGATGGCTCTGCATTGCTTATTCCAAGTTCGTCATTGGTTTGCTTGATCAAAGCTGCTTTTTCAGCTTTCAGGCTCTCCGTTAAATCTGTAAACAGTTTTTATCTGTGGCTTAAACAATTCTCTAATATTCCACATTCAACCGCAAAACAAAACAAATAGTTTTTGGAACTTACTTTCTCTCCCGGGAGCAGTTGGCAGTTTATCAGGTGTGCTTTCAGGGGAAATGACGATAATTTGCGGTGGCGTATTTAATGCATCAGACTCTCTCTCTTCTTTGATAGAAGAAAGTCCAGTTGTAATTGGATCTTGTTTTTTAGTGATAAGCCGTCTTCTCAACTTCGACTGTCTGGGAGAAGCACGATTCAGGCCTGCGACCCTTCCAACGTGTTCATTCGGTTTTACGTCTGTCATCAAATCTATGAGTAGATTTGTTCAGTGTTATCTGATTCATTCGTTAACTATAAAATTTTGTTGCATTTAACATTAAATACCGTATTCGCTCCGTGTCAAGATAAAATCATCAAATTCATCGGCGGGGTCTAAGAAAAAAAATATATATATATATATATACATATATATATATAAATTAAACAATATTAGAGAACACTCACATGCAATTAATGATTTCTTAAAGATGATTACTTACTTGTAAAGACGGTATTGTACTTCTGTGAATCGTTAGAAGCAGGTTGAAGAAGTCCAGAAATTTCGTTTCCTGAAATATGTATCGACATTGTTTTTTTTCTGTACTGATATTTTCAATGCAATAAGTTTAAACTAGAGTTCTACAAGTATTTTCAGTGTAACAAGTTTGAACCTTTTTAGGCCTGAGTTGACTCTGCAGAGCTTGTTGAAACCACTGATGTCTCTCCTATCCTGGGTTATTCTGAAAGTAACCTTTTTATATTGCCAATTCGCCCGAAATGCTGAAGAGTTCCAATTACCAAATTACCCCCCTCCCTACATATGGAAAGGACTTCCCACCCTTTTTGGAGTCCTTGGAGGAGGTGTTGGAGAGTGCCCCTTCAGGGGACTCCCTTGTTCTGCTGGGGGATTTCAATGCTCATGTTGGCAATAACAGTGAGACCTGGAGGGGTGTGGTTGGGAGGAATGGCCCTCCAGTTCTGAACCCGAGTGGTGTTTTGTTATGGACTTCTGTGCTGGTCATGAATTGTCCATAACTAACACCATGTTTAAACATAAGGGTGTCCATATATGCTCTTGGCACCAGGACACCCTAGGCTGCAGTTCGGTGATCGACTTTATTGTTGTGTCATCTGATCTGCGGCCGCATGTCTTGGACACTCATGCGAAGAGGGGAGCGAGACTTTCCACTGACCACTACCTGGTGGTGAGCTTGCTCCGATGGTGGGGGAGGATGCCGGTCAGACCTGGCAGACCCAAATGAATCTTGAGGGTCTGCTGGGAACGCCTGGCAGAGTCTCCCATGAGACTCCCCCCTCAGGGAGAGCTTCAAACATGTTCCGGGAGAGGTGGAGGGACATTGAGTCTGAGTGGACCATGTTCCGCGCCTCCATTGCTGTGGTTGCAAAGTTGTTGGTGCCTGTCGCGGTGGCAATCCTCGAACCCGCTGGTGGACACCTGCAGTGAGGGATGCTGTCAGGCTGAAGAAGGAGTCCTACTGGGTCTTTTTGGCCTGTGGGACTCCGGAAGCAGCTGATGGGTACCGGCAGTCCAAGCGGCATGCGGCTCAGGTGGTTGCTGAGGCAAAAACTCAGGCATGGGAGGAGTTTGGAGAGCCCATGGAAACGACATCCGTACGACTTCGAGGCGATTCTGGTCCACTATCCTGCTCCTTGGGGGGGTGGGGGGGGAGAGGTACACCACCAACACTGTTTACAGTGGGGAGGGTGTGCTGTTGACCTCAACTCGGGACGTTGTGGGTCGGTGGGCGGAGTACTTCGAAGACCTCCTCAATCCCACCGGCACGTCCTTCACTGAGGAAGCGGAGCCTGGGGACCTTGGGGCGGGCTCTCTGATCAATGGGGCTGAGGTCACCGAGGTGATTAAAAAGCTCCTTGGTGATAAGGCCCCGGGGGTGGATGAGATTCGCCCGGAGTTTCTTAAGGCTCTGGATGTTGTAGGGTTGTCTTGGCTAATAAATCGCGTGGACATAAGGGGCAGTTCCACTGGATTGGCAGACCGGGTTGGTGGCCCCCCTATTCAAAAAGGGGGACCGTGGAGTGTGTTCCAACTATAAGGGAGTCACACTCTTAAGCCGCCCTGGTAAGGTATATTCAGGGGTTCTGGAGAGGAGGGTCTGTCGGATAGTCAAACCTCGGATTCAGGAAGAGCAGTGTGGTTTTCATCCTGGCCGTGGAACACTGGACCAACTCTACACCCTATGCAGGGTCCTGGAGGGTGCATGGGAGTTCGCCCAACCAGTCTACATTTGCTTTGTGGACTTGGAGAAGGTGTTGGACTGTGTCCCTCAGGGAATCCTGTTGGGGGTTACTCCGGGAATATGGGGTACCAGGCCCTTTGATATGGGCTTTTAGGTTCCTGTATGACCGGTGTCAGAGCTTGGTCCGCATTGCCGGCAGTAAGTCGGACTTGTTTCCAGTGAGGGTTGGACTCCACCAAGGTTGTCTTTTGTCACAGATTCTGTTCCTAACTTTTGTGGACAGAATTTCTACGCGCAGCCAAGGTGCTGAGGGGATCTGTTTTGCTGGCCTTAGGATTGCGTCTTAGCTTTTTGCGGATGATGTAGTCCTAATGGCTTCATCAGCTCATGATAAACAGCTCTCACTGGAGCAGTTTACAGCCGAGTTCGAAGCGGCCGGGATGAGAATCGGTGCCTCCATGTCCCAGGCCATGGTCTTGAGCCGGAAAAGAAGAGTGCCTTCTTGAGGCGGGTTCCTGCCTCAAGTGGAGGAGTTCAAGGGGTATTTAGGGGTCTTGTTCACGAATGAGGGAAAAATGGAGCGGGAGATCAATAGACGGATTGGTGCTGCATCAGCCGTGATGTGAGTGCTGTACCGGTCTGTCGTGGTGAAGAGAGAGCTGAGTCAAAACGCAAGGCTCTCGATTTACCGGTCGAAGGAAGCTATCCTGTTTCCATGA
Source organism: Crenichthys baileyi (assembly GCA_036173005.1). NCBI lineage: Eukaryota > Metazoa > Chordata > Actinopteri > Cyprinodontiformes > Goodeidae > Crenichthys > Crenichthys baileyi. The sequence continues at coordinate 49,126 of JAHHUM010002967.1, read as the reverse complement.
ACAAAGATTCAAGTCCTTCATGACTTCGTTGGATCACACCTGTTGGCAGCCTCCTGGTTCCTGTGTACCTTGGACCTCCATCTGCGAACCCTGTCCACCCTCCTCCTACCTCGCTCGCCTTGGATTACAGACACTCCTGGCTTACCATATCCACCAACCCCAGTATCTCTGGCTAACAGTTACCTGGTTTCACCACTTCCCCCTCTGGCGGATTCCTCCACCATTTCTTGTAAGACAGATTTATTATCTTCATGTTTCCTCCTCATTTACCTCAGCTTACTCTCTTGTTATTCTTACGTTCGCATCCTGCTCCATTTCCCTGCCCCCTTTTTCACTGTTGTAAATAAAACGTTACGAACATTACCGTCTTGGATTGTTCTGCCATGGGGGCCCAATCCTTAAATAAATAAACAGAACACTCGGGCCCAATCTGACCCAGCAAAAGCATTCAGGAGAACCTATCTGAAAAACATCACCAGATTCCCTACTCATGCTCTCTCTCCGCCCCTCTTTTTGAACAACAGAACGGGACAATCAGCACGAACAACTCACTTCCTTGTTTCAGCACACCCTGGCAATTCACCGCCCGGCTATAAAAGGCCTGCCACCTTCCTTCACCCTCCCACCCTCTCCTGTCCCCCTCACGTGAGGTCATTTCCCCGAACCGAAAAATTCTGGGAAAAGGAAATTTGTAAGGGTTTTCCATGCACCCTAGTATTTAATCGCTCCACAATTTTCCTCACGATGCAGTTAAGTCTTTGTTTTTGGTGTTACCGGAAAGCCCTGCGGTGGGCAACCGTTTCTCTAATGTTTTGACTTTGGCGCACCTTTGAGTTGGGGAGGAGTTTTCGTAGGCTTTCTTTTGTGACTATTTTTTGACTGCAATGCCCGTACTTATGGTCAAAAAAACGAAAAATTCAGTTAAGCTGAGTATTCACGATTTCGTACCCTCGCTGCCGCATCTGATGGAATGATGCGCCTTAGAGGATGATTAGCCTTAATTTGACGAACCTTTTTTAATGTTGCTAAATGGACTATCAAGTTAGCATTGGGACTGATAATCGTATGGGAGAAAAAAGATCCAGTTAGAAATGTTCCCCCAAAGGCCTTTCTCCAGCCCTGTCCCCAAAACTTTCGCCCAAAACTGCTTTAGTCAATTCAGGAAATGAACCCATGCAGATCGGCGCCCGCTTCTCCGAAGAAGATTAGACGTCCCAAGCAAATCGTGTTTTTAACTGGGGCTCACCGGAACATCACCTTCTAACTGGTCCTATTCGCCCTTTGGGGCCAAAAGGCCGGTCCGCGTAAGAGGGGGAAACGACGGACCGATCCTTACCCCAGCAACTGTTTAACCACGTTAATTTCTCACGGTTCCATTCCAAAACTTTCTGTCTTATTGACTCAGGGTAGCGACCGAACCTTAGTCCTAGGTTAGTTAAAGAACACAGATTAGACAGAGCCACTTTTTTAAAACCTCAAGCTGTTTCTCTTTGGGAATGGAAGAATTACCTCGATACTCACAAAACCAAACCTTTGACATTATTGTCAGGTAACCATAGGGGGGAAATTCCTCATTTTTTGTGTTCCCATTGCCTGAATTCAATCGTGTAGGGTTTCCTTTGGCTAAAAGCAAACCCCCACATTAAACTGGACTAAACCCCCGGGTTTGAATCCTGGTCTCCAACTGTCTTCCTCCTGTTTCAATCAGCCTTTGTTTCTCAACCCCGATTAGCTCCTACCGTAACTGAGAATTTGACCCATAGTGTCCTTTTCAGAATACCAGATCTCCGTTTGGTTTTTAGTAAACTAAGGCCCAGTCATTGCTCCACATAGCCCTATGATTGTGCCATTGACGGGTTTCCCTGGTGCCCTCTACCACCAGTAGACGTATCATATTTCGGGCCCCCCTGAAAGAAAAGTATGAAGACTACATTAATGATTTTCTTAGTAAGCCGGGTTATCCTTCCATCTTCTTCTCCACTGGGAGCTGGGTTTTTCTTTGTGGTAAAAAGATGGTTCACTCCGCCTTGCATGATTATAGGGGGTTACCAAATAACTTAAAAACAAGTACCCTCTTCCACTCCTTTTCCAGCTTTCGAACCTGTCCACGGTTCCACTATCTTCTCCAAGCTAGATCTCCGTAATGCTTATCATTTAGTTAGGATCCGCCAGGGGGACGAATGGAAAACAGCCTTCAAAACCCTGTTAGGTAACTTTGAATACCTTGTCATGCCTTTTGGACTAAGTAACGCACCAGCAGTATTTCAGTCACTCATTAATGATGTCTTAAGGGATTTTTTGAACGTCTTTGTTTTTGTTTACCTTGATGACATCTTGATCTATTCAAAGGACATTAAAGAACACATCTGTCATGTCCGCCTGGTGTTACAAAGACTTTTGGAAAACAAACTATTTGTTAAAGCTGAGAAATGTGAATTTCACAAGAAATTTGTCACATTCTTAGGATACATCCTGGAGGGTGGACAGGTTCGGACCCGGAGAAGATCAAGGCGGTTCTGGAGTGGCCTGTCCCGGACTCCCGCAAGCAGCTTCAACGGTTCCTCGGATTTTCAAATTTCTATAGACGTTTCATAAAGAACTTTAGTCTGATAGCCACACCACTCACAGCTTTAACCTCTATCAACATTTTATTTTCCTGGACACCTGAAGCCAACAAGGCCTTCCGGACTTTGAAGGAGAAGATTTCTCAGACGCCCATATTGGTTCACCCTGACTCCTCCAGGGAATTCATTCTGGAGGTCGATGCCTCAGACACCGGAGTCGGTGCTGTGCTTTCCCAGCAGTCCTCTACTGAGGGAAAGCTTCATCCGTGTGCTTTTTTCTCTCGTCGTCTCACTACCACAGAACAAAATTATGATGTGGGGGACAGAGAACTCCTAGCAATAAAGCTAGCACTCGAAGAGTGGAGACATTGGCTGGAGGTGCTAAACACCCTATTTTAGTATGGACCGATCATAGGAATCTGGCCTACTTACGTTCAGCCAAGAGCTTGAACCCACGCCAATCACGATGGTCACTGTTTTTCTCTCGTTTTGACCTTTATATCTCTTACAGGCCAGGTTCCAACAACGGCAAGCCGGACGCCCTATCCTGACTTTATTCTTCGGACACCTCAGAGAAGGAGGCAGAACCCATAGTGCCGTCCCATTGAACTTTTGGGGCCCTAGTTTGGGAGGTGGAGAACCTCGTAAATAGTGCCCTACGGAACAAACTGGACCCTGGTACTGGTCCCCCTAACAAGAAGTATGTTCCAACTTCCGTGAGGTTCAGACTCATCCGCTGGTTTCACACAGCCAAATTCTCAGGTCACCCCGGAGTCAGCAGAACCATTTCACTCATCTTCAGAAGATTTTGGTGGCCGTCCGTCCACAAGGACGTGTCTGAGTATGTTCTGGCTTGTTCGGTTTGCACCAGACAGAAATCGAGTAACCAGCCCCCCTATGGGTTACTCCAGCCACTCGGTACACCTAAACGCCCTTGGTCTCATATCGCTCTGGACTTTGTAACCGGGTTACCTAGATCCAAGGGGAATACAGTCATACTCACCATAGTAGACCGATTTTCTAAATCTTGTCATCTTGTGCCACTAAAGAAACTCCCTTCTGCCTTTCAGACTGCCCAGCTGCTGGTTCAACACGTGTTTCGCCTTCATGGCATTCCCCAGGACATCTTGTCAGATCGTGGTCCCCAATTCATTTCTCAGGTTTGGAAACAGTTTTGTTTAGCTCTAGGAGCCAAGGTCTCCCTGTCTTCTGGCTACCATCCCCAATCAAATGGTCAAACTGAACGTATGAACCAGCAGATGGAGTCCATCCTCAGATGCATGACCGCTACCGAACCTCTTGACTGTAGCATTTATCTTCCCTGGGTAGACTATGCAGTAAATTCACAAACCTCATCTGCTACTGGTCTTTCCCCATTTGAGAGCTCCCTCGGTTTTCAACCCCCTCTGTTTGCAGCTGAAGAGAAGGACATAGGCGTTACATCCGTGCGGCACCATATACGTCGTTGCAAGCGGATCTGGACAGAAGCTACCAGAGCTCTCCTTCGTACTGCAAACCAGAACAAGAAGTATGCTGACCGCAAACGACGGCCGGCCCCTACGTACCAACCTGGCCAAAAGGTTTGGTTGTCTTCTCGAGACATACCCTTGAAGGCTATGTCAAAGAAACTGTCTCCCCGTTTCATTGGCCCTTACACCATTGACTCAGTCATCTGTCCGTCGGCTCTTCGCCTACGCCTGCCTTCCTCTCTACGCATCCACCCTGTGTTTCATGTTTCTCAGGTTAAACCTTTTGTTTCCAGCACTTCTTTCCACCCCTAACCTTTTTCACTGTTGTAAATAAACACGTTAACGAACATTAACGTCTCCTGGATTGCTTCTGCATGTGGGTCAAATCTGTTAAATACAATATGACAGGGACTAAGAGGAACGCTGGTTCTCCATGTCGAGAGGAGCCAGTTGAGGTGGCTCGGGCATCTGTTTAGGATGCCTCCTGGACCCCTCCCTGGTGAGGTGTTCCGGGCACGTTCCACCAGGAAGAAGCCCAGAGGAAGAGCTAGGACCAGTGGCGAATGCTCTAAGACTGCAAGGGAAGCTCAGCTTCCCCTACAATGTCAAAAAATAAGTGATCAAATATATACTGTTGTGTGTATATGTCATTGACTAAATATGAGCTACAACAAATTGGATAAATGCTGGGCTTTGTCCCGCCCATCGGACGCTCAGCGTCTCTGGGGGTCTATGGGGCAGTGGGCTGGCCTCGGCTGGCCCGGACGCTCAGCTTCTGCATGATGATTGGATGATCTGTCAGAGGCTGAATCCCTTTTTGATTGACAGCGAAATGAGCGAATCAGCGATCTTGAAATTGAGCTTCCCCTCCTTGAAAGACCAGCATCTGCCACTGCCTAGGACACGCTGGAGGGACTATGTTTCTCGGCTGGCCTAGGAATGCCTTGGGATTACCCCGGACGAGCTGGCCTAAGTGGCCAGAGGGAAATCTGGGTCTCTCTGGTTAGGCTGCTGCCCCTGCGACCCGACCCCAGATAAGCGGAAAGATGGATGGATGGGAGGAACCTGGAATACCTGGAGGGAACCCATGTGTGCTTGGGGAGAACATGCAAACTCCATGCAGAAAGACCCCCAGCCAGGAGTCGACCCGAGGACCTTCTTGATGCAAGGGCAACAGTGTTACCAACTGTGCCACCATGCTGCCGGTAAGCTGTTATTCATTCACTTAACTTTTCAAAACAGTATTGGGACAACTAATCTATATTATGATTTTTAAAACCATTATAAGCAACTTTGGTTTTCCTAATAACTAATTATGTAAGAAGAACTCACATGGACATTTTCAAGCTGAGGGCTTAAATAAAGCCCGGATTAAACTAATCTGATATAAATTTATAAAATTTCTGTCTGAGATGTTATTTAATTTTAGATCAACTAATTTCAGACCACTCTTAGACTAAAGTAATGTAGGACAAATCAGACGTGCACATGGAACAAAGGGAAGCGCTTCTGAAAAACATGTAGGCTTTAGGAGTGTGTGTGTGCTGAACTGTTTGACCTCTGATGTTATCAAAGAATGGAAAAATGAATTATTAACAGCTCAAAGCTTCAGTGAAAGGGACCGCCCCTATAAAGTGAACTGAAAATAAACAGCATAATACAACTACAGAGACTAAAAAATGAATGTGATTGAATTTACCCCAAACCAAACATAACCAACTGGACCTTCTAGTAACATCAGGTAAGTTTTGTTTCTTTGATTTATGATGGCTTGGTTTTATAAATCACTCACTTTGTGTTCTCAGATAACTAATAATGCAATTCCTAAATTACATTTTAAGGTCCTGTTGAAAAACATTAAAATACAGGTAAAATATATATATATATATATTGCAGATGAAGCATGAACAATACGTTTGTCTGCTTAGCCACTGTGACTGAGTGGAATCCCGAAGGAATTCCTCTGAAAATATAGTATATGTATCCATTATAGACAGAGTATGATATATTATACAGGGGTTGGACAATGAAACTGAAACACCTGGTTTTAGACCACAATAATTTACTAGTATGGGGTAGGGCTAGCACCCGAACATCCCTTTCAGACAGCTTCCTCTTGCATCCACTGTTAATCCTGTTGGATGTGGTTCGTCCTTCTTGGTGGTATGGTAACATTACCCTGGACACCGTGCCTCTTTATACATCACAAAGACTTGTTCTCTTGGTCGCAGATGCACCAGCAAGACGTGCACCAACAATTTGTCCTCTTTTGAACTCTGGTATGTCACCCATAATGTGTGCATTTCAATATTTTGAGCAAAACTGTGCTCTTACACTGCTAATTGAACCTTCACACTCTGCTCTTACTGGTGCAATGTGCAATCAGTGAAGACTGGCCACCAGGCTGGTCCAATTTAGCCATGAAACCTCCCACACTACAATGACAGGTGTTACAGTTGCATTGTCCAACCCCTGTATGTTCCAATCCTTTATTTCTGTAATTTTGAATGTTGTGGTTTACAGTTAATGAAAACCTAAAATCGACTCCAGCCACAGTCCACATCTTTAGATCTTCCCCAAATTCTTGAATGACCTTTTTTCACCATCATCTCAAGGCTGACATTATTTGTGTCGTTTGGGCACATTTTCTATCACACTTTTTCCTTCCACTCAAATTTCCATTGATATGCTTGGATACAACACTCTGTAATGGGCCAGTTTCTTTAGCAATTAACTTTTGTGGCCTACCCTTGTTGGAATAATTGTATATAGATTTATCTTATATTTCTTCTTTTATTAACTTTGCTATTTGACCTTTATAACCTTTCATGTTGTATATGTAAGTAAACATGTGATTAGTTGTTTGCAGGCAAGGAGGAAAGGTGGAATCGAGATGATGCAGTCACAGTTGAGGACATCACAAAGACAATGGCTGATTGTGCTGAACAAAGAACGCACATACCTTAAGATAATGGAGACTATACAAGCTTTGTTTCGTACAAGATAATGGTGTGCATGACCTATGTCACGTTGCTGCTGTTTGTTCCCCCATCCTTAAGACCAGCAACGTTCATTGTAACTAGGGACCACCCTAAATAAAAAGAGGATTCAGAGAGATGGTTTTCAGAGCAGTAGGAGATTTGTAACTGAAAGCACATCTCTGTCCGTTCTCCTCGCAGCGAGTAAGAAACTAATTCTCTTGTCTTTCTCTTCTTTTTGTGATGTTATAAGTATTTTAGGTTGGTTGAACCTGACATTTTTGGTCCTTCGAGCCGGAGTCCAATATGCCTGAGGATTCCAGCGGGTTGGTGGAATCCAGTAAAGACCGTGGCACGGCAGACTCCATCAGGGAGACTCTCAGACCCTTTCCGGGACTGGATCTCGGCCCGCCCGCTGTGGTCTGACGGCTCGTGGAACTCAGAGAGAGGGGAAAGACAAAGTGGTGAGTTGAGTTTAGATTAAAAAGTGTGACGTATGACTGGGGGTCGTGATATAAAACCCTGTGTATCCTAGGGACTAACAGGTAAAAGTAGGACGGCGGAGTCCCGATAAATATTTAAACAAAAATACTAAGAAAATTCTGCGCTTAAAAATATGTGAATGTTAGAAATGAATGGAGGATTTAAACCACTAGGTTTGCCTCATACCAAAGCTGTAGGATTGTAAGTGACTAACTTTTGTGGAAGCAAAGGCAAGAATTCTGAACTCGAAAGAGTTGAAGTGAGAATTACCACAAAAGGAGATTTTTTCTGTCACCCTACTGAGCAGAATAATCCAGCATTTAGAATACCCTAGGTATTGATATACTGGACCAATTTTTTTAAAAATGGGAAAAGGTGCAAGTAAAAATAAATTAAAAGACAAATTACAATGCAAAGACTGGAAATTAATAGAAGCACAGGATCCAAACAAATTACAATATTTAGATAAATGAATAACCACATATGATTGTCGATTAAATTTTCAAAAATTAGTTAAGCTACAGGATGCCATTATTAAAAGTACAAAAACGTGATTCAAGAAAAATTGAAAAAGGTTATAAGGATGTAGATTATTGGTTAAAAGTAGCTAGAGAGAGATGTGATGCAGGAGATAAGAATGGACGTTCTTGTGGAAAGCAGACAAGGTCAGAGTGCTAAGAAGTAATTTTTGATGGACTTGCAAAGTAGAATGGCAGGACGAAAGAGTAAAAAAAAAAAAAAAACAAAAAAAGGTGGAAAGTTTTGTTTTGTACCAAAGATCTGATGAGGCTTTGACAGGATTGGATGGGCTAAAATGAGTCCTTTTGGCTTGGAATTTCCCCTTTTGGTGAATAAATCCATCCCCACCATGGCTGTACCTCGTGTATGTTTTGTGTTTATTTTTTATTGTTTGAGACGCTGGAGGCTGTTTATACAGCTTGTCACGGAGGTTCATGGCATGACACATTTCTTCTGTGTAATCTTAGAAAATATTTTACTCTTTTAACAGCACCACAAATACTGGAGAATTCAGAGTATAAAATGATGCATGTGAAGGAATAAAACCAGTAATGGATTTAATAACTGCAGGGGTGATAATAAAATGCGAAGACTCACCATGTAACACCCCCATTTTTCCAGTTAAAAAACAAGCTCCATCAACAGGATGGCACATGGTACAAGACCTACAGGCAGTTAATGCAGTTCAGAGAGCACCGTGTGTTCCTGATCCTTTTACATTATTAAATCCCCTAAGACCAGATGCTAGAGTATTTACTGTAGTTGATATTAGCAATAGATTTTTCTTTGTACCTATAGATAAAAATAGTCAGTTCTGGTTTGCATTCACTTTTGAGGGACAAAGATATACTTACACCAGACTACCTCAAGGCTACTGTGAAAGGCCAACTATATACTCTCAGGTAATGAGTGCAAGCATGGCCAAGTTTGACCCTCCAGGAGGTAGTCAGGTTTTACTATATGTTGATGATGTGCCATTAGCCTCTCCTGATGAGGAGACTTGTAAAAATGACACAATAGCATTATTGAAGCATTTAGCAAAAGAGGGCCACAAAGTCAGTAAAAAGAAACTTCAGTTGTGCTGAATGAGGTTAAATACCTAGGCCACAATCTTAGTGCAGGGGGACGCACAATTGTAGAAGAAAGCCTGCAATACTACAAGTTCCAAAACCAGTAACAAAAAAGCAAATTATGTCCCTCCTTGGACCAACTAATTATTGTAGAAACTGGGTCCCAAATTATGCAGAAATAGTAGCTCCATTAAACAAACTAATGTATGAGGAAGAGCTGAAAATGACATTTGAACTGAAATTGTGTAAAAACTGAAGCAGCATTTAACGTAAAACAAGTTCTAGTTTCTAGTACTGCTTTAGCATTACCAGACTATAGTAAACCGTTGGTTCAGATGGTAGATTGCAAGGGACATTTTATGACTTCAGTTCTGGTTCAACAACATGGTATCAAGACCAGAGACAGAGAACCCAAATTCAGCCAAACACAAAGTGATAAGTAAAAAAAGTTTATTCAGAAACTCCGGATCAGAGAGCAGAACAGCAGCAGTCAGCTTCCAGGAACCACTGAGAACAGAGAGACTAGTTAGTGGCTGAATAAAACTCAGGATCTGCAAGGAGTTAAATAAAGCCACTAACCTTCTCAGTCTGGTGATGAGGCACAGAATCCAGAGGAGGAAGAGATCCAGACAGTTAATGAGGAAGCGTCCAACAGACTGAAGTCGGATTGCCGACTGATCCAAATCCTCCGGGGAACCAGCTGACGCTGTGACAGGAACACAGAGAGCTGTGATTGTCCTCTTGACAATAAATCCAGGCAGACTAGAGAGCCAGGCGAACTCAGGCTGAATAAATCAGTGGCTAGGCTGAGACATAAATCCAGGGACAGAAACAGGGTCGAATTCCAGGGCTAGAGGCGTCAGACAAGGGGCAGGCAGAGACATAAACCAGAGGCAGAAAACAGAGTCGAAATCCAAAATCCAATCCGTCAGACAAGGAGCAAGCAAGAGGGAATAATCCGTAAGGCAAGGTCATGGAACGAGATCAATCAGGAAGGAACGCTGGATAACTACTCACAAATGTTTTCGAAAATCTGGCACCGTCTGCCTGTCAGAGGGCTGTATATAACTGCAGCTCCACAGGTGTGTGGCATGACGGTGATTGCGCAGCAGCAGACAGGTGAAGCAGATGAGTTGATTGCATGAGTGAGAGCAGAGCAGGCAGACGGGCCAGAATCATAATACATGGAGATAAAATGAAACCAATAGCTTATTTCTCATCAAAACTAGACAGTGTTGCGTGTGCGCAACTACATTGTGTGAGAGCTGTAATTGCAGCCTCAATGGCAGTTGAAGTCAGAGCCACAATAGTGTTATTTCACCCTTTAACTTTAAGAGTTCCCCATGCAGTTTCAGCATTATTACTGCAAACAAATATGACCTTTCTATCACCTGCCAGACATTTGTCCTGCATGTCAACCTTACTGTCGCAACCACACGTAACGATAGAAAGGTGCACCACCTTAACCTCAGCAACATTGTTACCCACACCTGAAGATAGAATTCAGCATGATTGCCAAGAATTAGCAGAAAAAGCATCAAAAACTAGAAATGATTTGCAGGATCAACCCCTGGTACAGGGCAAGATAGTCTATGTAGATGGTTCCTCCAGAAAAGATGAGAGAGGGAAGACACCAACCAGGATTTGCAGTGGTGAAAAAAGATACAGTGTTAAAAGCGGAACAATTACCTTCACATTATTCTGCACAGGCTGCAGAGCTTATTGCGCTAACCGAGGCCTGCAAACTATTTGCAAATGAGGAAGTAACTATTTATACTGATAGTCAATATGCATTTGCAACAGTGCATACATTTGCTGAATATTGGAAGAAAAGAGGCATGGTAATGTCTACTGGGAAACCAGTAACGCATGCTGATTTGTTAAAAAACTTACTGAAATCAGTACACCTCCCTAGGAAATTAGCAGTCTGTAAGTGTGCAGCTCACACTTTTAGCACAAATGATGTCATAAAAGGAAATGCATTTGCAGATAAGACAGCAAAAGCGGCTGCAGCAGGACAAATCAAAATATTAGTTATGGAAAAACAGCATAGTGTAGACAACGTTGTGATGCAACAACAAAGCCACCACAGGAGATAGAAATGTGGAAAAAACATGGAGCTGCATTAAAAGATGAAATCTATATTTGACCAGATAACAAACCTATCCTACCAAAGGACCTATACAAATGGGCATCAATATTGAGCCATCGTGTTTCACATGTCTCAACGGAGGGGAATGGTAGGACAGATACATCAATATTATACAACATATGGATTTAACTCTTATTCAAAAAATTTTTGTAGAACATGTTTAACATGTGCAAAACTCAATCCACAAGGGAATCTAAGGCCACGAAGGGGACAATACCCAAAACCACAATACCCTTTCCAAACAATTCATATGGATTTTATTGAACTAAACCACAGTGAAGGGAAAAGGTTCTGTTTAGTCATTATAGATGCATTTTCTAAATGGATAGAACTATTTCCAACTAAACATCCAGATGCCTTAACTGTAGCAAAAGCACTGTGTAAAGATATCAATCCCAGATATGGGATTCCCGAGAAAATATATAGTGACAATGGAGCCCATTTTGTAAATCAAATAATAAAGAAAATAGGAATCATGTTTCACAAAGATCTAAGAAACTATTGCGCTTACCACCCTCAAAGCGCTGGATTAGTGGAAAGAATAAATGGGACTATAAAGAACCGCCTGAAAAAGTGTATTGAAGAGACAGGAAGACCATGGACACAGTGTCTAGATCTAGTAAAACTATATGTAAACATCACAAGCACCTCAGGGCTAACACCCTATTTTATGTTATTTGGAAGACCATACAGATTACCACAGTTCAAAAATCAGTGGGAGTTAGATGAAGAAGCCAACCTAGCTGATTATATCAGGAGTATGTTAGAAAAACAACAGAAACAAAATTAAACTAATGAGGACACATTGTAAAAAGGTCATTTCGGTTGAAAACTCCGCCAGGGGAGGTGGTTTACAACCTGATAATAGGGTGGACCCAGACATTTAGAGGCTGGAGAAACCCGAAAGTCAGTGAAGAAAATTAAGACAATAGAACCACTTAGAGGAGCCAAATTTCAGCCAAAATGACTCTTAGATGGATTAGCGATGCAGTCCCATGCTGGGCATTTATACTTTTCCTCATATTGACTTTCTTATTTTTCTAGTACCTCTGGGAACCAGTCAAGATAAATCAAAATGTAATAACACCTGCTATGAGTCATACTAAACGAGTAGCGCTAAACCGAGGAAGGCAAGATAACCCAACTATGTGTACTGAACTTAATTCTTATACCTATGGCATTCAAGTGTGCGTGAAATCTAATACCATAGCTGTGGTGCTGATCCCACTCATTAGCTTGACCAAACGAGGATGGAAAGGACAGGATTATAGAAGTTATACTTAACTAATGACAGAAGAGACACCTCATGGTCCACGATGGTAGCTGATGAAGGAAACAATTGGACACCAAAATGGGGCACCACTGCTTATGCCAGTCATCAAAAGAAGTTGTTTAGACTCCATGAAGGTGATAATGCAATCCAAGTAACCATTAACCTCACGCATAACTCTCTATTCCCTCCTGACTACCCTTCATCAGGAGAAAAACGTTGGGGTTTTCTCCTGTGGGCCTGGGTTTCAGGGTCAGACCCAAACTTTGACCTTTTTGTTTGTGAGGTGAAAAATGAAACAACTCTCTCCCCTAAGACCAGGGCGAAGAGAGTAAAAATTATGCTAGGAAACTCAACCGCAGATGACTGGTTCCAGGTTATTACTGGAGTATCGGGAACAAATAATAACTGGCTAATAATAAGCGGCTAACATGGATAAGAAAGACTGTGTTGTGTGTATGGGTCCCAGGCCTTTGTTACAAGTAATTCCAGCTGTAATACCACAACCCTGTATGATGGAAGTGATGAATCAAACTAATCGTAATGAAACATGTCAGCACTGGGATTCTGTTTTTCCTGTAACTAGAGCAGATAAAAGTAAACCGTTATTCCATAAACGTGTCACCACTGGAAATTACACATGTATAAATATGACAGAGAGAGGCAATAAATTAGGAAATCTCACTGCAGTATGGTGTACTACAACTGTAAAAGTAAATAAGTATTTTAAACCAGTCTCTAGAGGAGACATTTGGAGGTGGTGTGGTGACGACAGGTTGTTTGATCGATTACCTCCAAAAGTAACGGGACTCTGTGCTCTAGTTACCTTATTGTTACCAGTTTCGGTATATCCTATGTCAGTAGATGAAGTAACACGTGGACTATCTAGTGTAATTCCACATGACTGGCGTAATAGAAAGCGCAGAGCTGCAGCTTGGCAGACTGAGGGAGACCCTACGTACATCGATGCTACAGGGGTACCTCGAGGAGTGCCTAATGAATATAAATTACCTGATCAAGTAGCTGCAGGATTTGAATCACGTTTGTTGGTGGTGTACAATGAACAAAAACGTAGACAGGATCAACTATATCTACTACAATGTTCAAAAACTAGGAAATTGGACACTAAGCGGGTTTGAAGCTGTCCATGACCAGTTAGCTTGAACTTCCCTGATGGCATTCCAGAACAAAATTGCTTTGGACATGTTAGCTGAAAAAGGAGGAGTTTGTCCAATTTTTGGACAACAACGCTGCACATTCATACCTTACAACACTGCTGCTGATGGCAGCCTCACCAAAGCCATAGAAGGTTTGAGATCTCTAAATGGCAAAATGAAGGAGCATTCTGGAGTAGACACCTCGATGTGGGACTCCTGGCTGGATGTGTTTGGGAAGTATAAAGTTTTAGTATCATCAGTAATAATTTCCTTTGCAGTGCTTGCTGCAATTTTGACATTGTGTGGATGTTGTTGTATTCCCTGCCTTCGTTCTCTTCTTAACCCTCTCATCACCACAGCTATTTCTCCTATGGAAGATAGAGTTACCCAGCTCTATCCGCTACTTAAGCATCAGGATGATCAGGATGATGATGATGATCTGACTGACCACTTTTCTGACCTATACCCAGTTCCATCTCTATATGATTCTGTGGTTCAAATGTAAGTGCGTGCCTCTGGGTGTAATTGTATTTGTGCTCATTAAAATGATCTTACAGTTAAAAATCCAAAAGAAGTGGCTGTTTAAGTGATTTTGAGAATATGAGCAAATATAAGATAAACAGGCGGGAAATGTTGGAATAATTGTATATAGATTTATCTTATATTTCCTCTTTTTATTAACTTTGCTATTTGATCTTTGTAACCTTTCATGTTGTATGTGTAAGTAAACATGTGATGAGTCGTTTGCAGGCAAGGTGGAAAGGTGGAATCGGGATGATGCAGTCACAGTTGAGGACATCACAAAGACAATGGCTGATTGTGCTGAACAAAGAACGCACATAAATAAAAAGAGGATTCGGAGAGATGGTTTTCAGAGCGGTAGGAGATTTGTAACTGAAAGCACATCTCTGTCCGTTCTCCTCGCAGCCAGTAAGAAACTAATCCTCTTGTCTTTCTCTTCGTTTTGTGATGTTATAAGTATTTTAGGTTGATTGAACCTGACAACCCTCCTTGTGAAGAGTGTCAATGTCTGCTGGACAACTGCAAAATCAGTAGGTTTTCATTAGCTCTAAGCCATAACCAACAAAACTGAGAGACATACATGCTTGAAATATATCACTCTGTGAGTCATGAATCTGTATAATATATGAGTTTCCCCTTGTAAATTGAGTTACTGATATATATCAATTTCTAATTTATTGTATTTAACTTGTATAATGTTTAAATATTTGTCATATCAATAAAATATATGAAAGGTTCATCTTTTTGGAAAAATATCAGCCTCATATTTCTTTCTAACAAGGATCTACTTGGTCTGCATCTATACTGTGTTTGTGGATATTCAGCAACATCTGCACTTTGAACACCGTCATCAAACACTCACTCGTATCAATGTCAAAGAGAACCATCTGTGGGGATGTGTCTAATGGTGGGAGTAAAAGGTATCATATTAATATTTTAAGCACCCACAGTTCTGACGCTTCTGCGTGAGATGGGCTTAATGCGGTGACAGATGAGGGTTAGGGGTAAACAGGGATTTGGCTGTCCTCCATGGGACTTGAGAGGACACAGTTGGTGGATTTAAACACAGTTTTGGCTGAATGGTACTGTCAGGGACCACACAGTAAGGCACAAGGACAAAGGTATACAAAAAATAGTCTCTTTTTAATTTTTCCCAAAAAATAATCAACAAAAGTCCTTGGAAAATGAAATAGCTCAAGAATCTAGAAAAAGGGCCTAAAATGAAATGTCAACTAACATAACATAACTAAAGGCAACAATCCAAATGAAAGCAAAAACGTAACAATGAAAACACAAATAAACAAAGGAAACAAGAAACAAGACAGAGGGGTGACACTAAGACAAACAGTAGATATATCTAGGGAACTAATTCAAGCCAACAAATTGTAACTACAACACAACTGTTAAAACTACAAAAAAAGAACAAACCCAAAATGTTTTAAATCAGTGGAACTTAGAAATCTTTGGCAGCTTCTACAAAGTCATGTCCCCTGCTTCCAGCACCCTGATGGACTCCTCCACTTCCTGGTGTTGCATCATTAAAAGTCCTCTCCTCCAGACAATTCTTTAAAGCTCGGCAAAAATAAATAGTTCATGATCTACACATACATAAGAGTTGTTTACCAAATGTGTGCACCCATATTAGCAAATATACTGTTTTAAAGTAATATTACAAATAAAGTGAAATCATAATCATATGTACTGAGAAATAGCTGGAGGAACCTCCACAGGTACCTTGCCTGCAAATATAAAGGCTGGTTTGGACCTAGTTTATGAAATGTCCCTTTTCAGGGCAACAACTAAACATAATGTCTCATGAATTCAGGATGAGTGAAAGAAAATCCAAACTGTGATTTACAGATATTTTTGCCATCTTCTGGCAACAGTATGCAGGTGCTAATTAAGCTGTAGTGGCAGATCCTAGTGGGTCACTAATTCACTCTGTTGCCTCACAGCGTGAAGATGCTGTTTCCTCAGAGGTGAGACTATGACTGTAATAGTGTTAATCGGTTTCAGCCTTGAAATCAACTGCTAGCCTGCCAAGTGCATGCTGGGATAAGCTCCTGCCCTATGTGAGGTAAGTATAAAGCAGGTCATTGTCTTATTTTTGTCACACAATACGTTAACAAGGACATGCATCTAAATAAAATCTATAGCACTTTTTGATCTTTGGTGACCCTGGATAGAATCATCCAATTCCTAAATTGCATTTAAATTACACTTGAGGGATCAGCACTAGGTTTATACTGAATATATATGCAGTGTATAAAAATTCTAATTCAGTTTGTGCCCTGGCGTGCACCATAGTGCACCTAAAGCTGGATTTCAAGTTGGCTCACATGAGATAAACAGCAGGATTTGACGACTAAATTAAACATAACAAACATCACTTCAGTTCACTGTGGCTCTCTAGACAGCAAGTAGAGCTACTGTAGGCATGATGTGTAAGAGCGGACAATTTTTTTACACTGGAGAAATTGAAATGTTACGCACTTGGCCCCACAGATGGGACGGTGTTCACTATGTGGAGCCATCTAGCAGATAAAATAGAAAACTGTTGTGTGTGTGTGTGTGTGTGTGGAGTGGGGGGGCTTATGTTCATATCTCAGCAGGAGACTAATTGTCATATGGCAGCAGAATTCAGCCTTCTCATTCAGACTTAGTCTCATATTTTCATTTTTCAAAGCAGAGAAGCAAGACCAATGAGTCGTCCTAAAAGACAGTCTATAGAAAAGTGTCTTGTAATTTAAGTTTTCAGTCAGTCAGTCATTTGCTACCGCTTCTTCCATAGTGGGTCGCGGGGAAGCTGGTGCCTATCTCCAGCAGTCTATGGGCGGGAGGGGGTTACACCCTGGGCAGGTCCAGTTTAAGATTTTCTACACCCTTACACCTTTTTTCTCATTGTCTCATATTACAACCTCAAACTTAAAACAATTTTAAAAGGATTCGTGATAGACAACCTTGGAAAAAAAAAAGTTAAATCTTCTTGGGTATGTCTCTACCACCTTTACAGATCTACAGACTAAAATATTTGCCCATAGTTTCTGCAGAATAGCTCAGCTTCAGTCAGACTGGGAACACGCTGGCTTTAGAGTTGTTGTCCATCTCCTTTCTAGGATTGCCCAAAATTCTGCTTCATCTTCCTATTACCAGGGATGATATTCATGATGATATGCTGTGTTGCTTTTCCACCACACATATCATTTTGGATGTAGGCCAAAAAGTTTAAATTTTATGGGAAGAAACTTGTGCCATCATAAACTGAATTTGAATTACTCAGACTGAATCTGTATTTGCATAATTTCAAATTAAATTCATTGGTTTGAAAATTAATTTCACTAAACTGAAACTGAATTTACTGATTTAAAACTTAATGTGTTTGCATTGAAACTGTATTTAATGGTTAGAAACTGAATTTGTTTGCTTTGAAAATTGATTTGCTTTGTATTAAAAATTCAGTTTGACTACTTTCACTTTCAGGTCTGAAATTCAATTTCAGTTCCAAAATTAAATTTTTTGTGTGACACATCTGGGTCCTTGAGGATAGCTAGAGATTAATCAAACACAGATTTATTGATTTACGTTTCACATCAGGTTAAACTTCCTTTACTTCCTTTGAGCTGGAGCTGTGCAGCTACATGAGCTTGGCAGATATCAATCACCATGCTAAATGAGCATCTTTAAAAAGTGTAATGGAAGCAAATGATGGTCAAACAGTAACACTTATGCTACCTGTAGCTATTAGCTAAACATGCCAGATTAGCATAGAGTCCCTCCGGTGTTAAATTGGTCTGGGTTTCCCCTGCCCTTACCTCAGCGTAACTTCTGTTGCCTAGCAACTGTATTAGCATGAAGCACAGAGCTGTGAAGCCAAACAAATGGAGCCTGAAGGTTAATACCGCTGTCTTCACTGTAAATAACTACATGGTTTGTATTTACCCTTTTACATATTGCTGATGGGTTATAATCCTATTTTGTTTAAAATGTTCTTGTTTTATGATCTTGTACATTATTCAGCCATTTAAAATGTTCAAAATTATTTTTTTGTTCATAGATAGAAAAATCTAACACTGTACGTAAAATGCATTGATGAAAAATAACATTTGTTTAATTTATTTGTAAAGCTTTTAAAAACTTAAACACTAACATATTAACATTAGGAACAAAGTTTAAATAAATTTATTTGTAGAGCATACTAATAACAATAATTGTTATTATTATAATAATTCTAATGAACAAACCACATATTAACATTAGACATCATCTGACTGAATTATATCTGTGTTTAACTTCCACCCATTGGGGTGGGAGATTGAAATCTCCAGTGGGAGATTGAAAACAATGTGCCGGGAGTCAGCTGTTCTCTCCTTAACCGCCCGGTCAGCTGACAGCTGGCAAGGTGGAGACATTCTCGTCTAAAAACATTGTAAAAGCTCATTTTGTTCAACAGAATGTGCAATATATCCAATTTTATTCACAGCTTTTCTCTCGCCTTTGCTACTTCCGTTTGAACAATCTACTTCGACCCAGAATGAATCATGGGATAGGGTGGCCATGGAGGATACACCGGAAATCTGGGTAAAAGAAGGACGTATTTGTCAGCCGCATTTGAAGGAGCCTTGGAAGTTGGATAGTCTTCGTCGCCTCACCATGATGTAATCGGCCTACAAATGTGACCTTCAAAGGATGCAGCCCCTGAATTTGGACACAGCAATAGTAAATGACACAGCCATGAATCAGTAGATCTGTATTTGATTAATCTGTGGCTTCGAGGACCCGGATATGTGACACAGAAAACTGAATTTTGGAACTGAAATTGAGTTATAGAACTGAAAGTAAAGGTAATCAAACTGAATTTTCAGTTCAAACCAAAACAATTTTTAAAGCAAACAAATTCAGTTTGAAAGCAAATAAACTCAGTTTCAAACCATTAAATTCAGTTTCAGTTTAGTGAAAGTCATTTTCAAACTAATGCATTTAATTTCAAATTCCGCAAATACAGATTCAGTCTGAGCAATTTAAGATCAGTTTCTGATGGCACAAATTTCTTCCCATAAAATTTGGTCTCATTTGACCAGATCCCAATCTTCTATATGTTTGCTATGTCCTCTGCTTGGCTTGTGGCAAACATCTGGACTTTATATGGCTTTCTTTTGACAATGGACCTCTTGACTGCTTCAGTAATTAATGCTGTCCTAAACTCAGTTTAGGTGGACAGTCAGGTCTTAGTGGGTTTGTAGTTGTGCTTTTCTCTTTCCATGTTCAAATTGAATCATGCTGTATAAGATCTTTAAAGCTTTGTATGTCGTTTTAAATCCTAACCTCTGCTTCAAACTTCTCTGCAACTTTATCCCTGACCTGTCTGCTGTGTTTTTGTGTCATTATTCTTTTATTGCGTTTGTTTGCTAATGGTCTTTGAAGCATTGACATAACCGCTACATTTGTACTTAGATTAAAATGGATGGCATCTATTTAAGTGGTTTCTGAAGGGAGCTGATTGCACTGTTTTATTTAGGGATGTCAGAGAAATGTGGTGTACAAAATGCTTATTTTTATTGAAAAAAAAAGGAAAACCATGTAATTTTTTATTTTAATTAAAAATTATCCACTACGTTGTGTTGGTTTATCACAGTAAATATCAATAACCTATACCAAAGTTTAGAGTTTTATGTGAAGAAATGTGAGAGGCACCGTAAATAACAACTGTTGCACAATGTTAACAATTATCCTCAGCACGACTATGCTGTGTAATAATTAGCAACAAATCTTTAGCCACTGAAAAACAAATATCCGGATCCCCATGTTCATTTTTTTTGGCCAGGCCATTGGCGTGACTTATTGTACGCTGATAAGAAATATCTCCATGGTTGGCTCATAAAAGCCCCCAGCAAAAGACATGACTGCAATATCCAATAATCCACTGCAGTTTCCCACAGTTTCAAAGCAGTCTTGCAGCAGAGCTCTGCAACATCAAAGAGAGCTCTCTTTTAAAGGGTAGCAATGAGATGTGGAGCTCTCAGCATAGCTATCTACCAAGCTAGAGAGGAGTCTCTGGACTTCACCAATATACATAATTAAAGCTGGTTTGATTAAAGTGACCTATGCATGGATGAAGTGCAAAAGGTTAAAACACTTCTTTGCCTCTGCCCCACAGTTCACTAAAGGCACCATTAAAGGACTATAAATGCAACAGTATTGTTTCATCTTCTAATTATGTTCAGGGTTTACAGTGTAGCCATCTATACTGTTTCATACTATCCAAAACCAAACTAAAGAACTGGATATATAATATAGTACTGAATATCATTTTGTGCTTTATGTCAGTGGATGGGGATTTGAAAATAAACTGCAAAATCGATCATCAAGTCCTTTTTAAAGGTTTTGTGGCACTGGTGGACTTTGGTCATTAGTAGCTGAACAGGAATAAGGGACGAGATAGAAGGGTAAGACATGCAGTAAATAGTCTGGAGCCAGGAATCGAACCCAGGACACACGCGTCAAGCCACATAACATTCCCACTTTGTAGGTTTTGTTTGAAAATTATTCTTTTAAAAGGTTAAAATTATTGAGATCTATGAGATTTCTGTGATATGTTTGGTCAAAACACAACAGAATGAAAGGATTACAGCATTTCATGGTTGTTGTTGTTTTTAAAGCCCTTTTCAGATCATAGTTTCTTAATAAACACAGAGTCATAAAGCTACAGAATAAGAGGACCAGAGGGACTCCCTATCAGTGCCAGCTTGTCGATCTATTTAAGCCTTCCTACCTGCTATGTTCCTAGTGTTTGAGCAACACTTACTCATTGTTTCCCAGATGTTAACTTGAAGAATGACTTGATGACTTGAAACCTAGCTTAGCTTATCTTCAAATCATTTTGCAGCTCAGACCACGGTTGCAATACGTAAGTGGTAAAATCAGCTAAATCCACAGGAGCTCTCTGTTGGTTCTACTAATTCATTCCAACTACCATAACTTGCCTCCCTGTCCACCTCAACAACAAACTTCCAACAGTTCCAAATTAGTTCTAAAACTAACTGGATCTCACATCCAAATTCCTCAACATAAACCTTGGTTCTCAAACATACTCATCCACACTGAACTGTGAAATCATCACAATCAGAATCAGAAAAAACTTTATTGCCAAGTAATGTTTCACTCGTACGAGGAATTTGCTTTGCTACACATAGACAAACATACAGCTGACATAAATATATTTGGAAATATGTAGTTAAAAACAAAAACAGGAATGTGAAGGAATGTTCTGAGAAAAATAGAGCACTATGGTAAATATTAAAAATGGAGTTTATACGGAAATTCAACATGGAAGACTCGCCACCCCCGCCGCGTCCAATCACTCCTCACGGGCTCATCCAATCAACGGCAGGTCCGCACTTCTCCTCGGCCAATCATCTCCCAGGACATCGCTTTTAAAGACCTTCTGCATGGAAGACACTGCTCTTCTGCTGAGCTTCGATCAGCATGTCCGATTACAAATCTGACGATCCCGCTGGTTCTTCGCAGGACCTCATATCGGGTCCTTGCCCTCCTGCTGCTGCTTCTGCTAGAAGAAGCTCCCGTCTAGCTTCGCAGCACGTTACTCCCTCTCCTTCTTCCCAGCTCAGGGCAAGTGGAATAACTCCTGGGTCCGACCAAGACGCTTCTCAGCTCGCTGATCTTCTATCCCACCCCCCTCCCCCCTTTCCGCCCCCTTTTCCCTCAAAAAAAAACGCCTGCGGGCAAGACTCCCCCCCCCCCTGCCAAGAAACCCGAGGCTGTTCCTATCTCTCTGCTTCGCTAGCTTTTCCCCGGGCCCATCTTCACCGCCTCGCCTCCTCTCCAAAACCTCCTGCACCCAGGATGCCCCATCCTTTCAACTACGCTGCCCCCCTTTAAATTTTTTTCTCCTTGGCCCTTACTTAAACTTTCCCCATCCACCCGCTCATAAATCCCACAGGGATTTCTCTGCAAAACCGGCCACTCAGCTCCCCACCTCCCCCACCCCCCAAACCCACGCTCAGTTTGCCGCTCAGCCTGCGGGGTCACCTGCTCTTGGCCCCCCCCCCTCACTTTCACACGGGCAATCCCCGGGCCCGGGCCTTTGTTGGGGGAGAGTATTTATTTCACGCCAACATATCCCCTAGACTACATTCAAAAATCCTCCGGGGTCAACCGTTTAAATTTAGTCTCTCCTTTCTCCCCTTCTCCTAAACTAGCCCATCGCATCGCCCTCAGAGAGTCACGCTCTTTAAATCCTCCCTTCCGCCCCCCAAAAGACCTCCTTTGAAGAATTTGTGGCAGCTTTCGGCATTTTTAGAGACGTTATTTGTTCTGTATTCCCAGATAGAAGAATCGAGCTGGACGCACCTTAAATACAGACGTTCTCTCTTCTATCAGTACCATAAAACCTTTCCACTAAAGCTGCTTCCATCCTGGTTCAGTCAGGAACTCGCCTACACTGGTCTGTGCTCGACACGGACATCCTAATCATGCTCACACAAGCTTCTTCATGCTTCTCCTGCGGCGCAATCGGCCATCAAAGCTCTCTCTACCCTACACTCCCGTTCTCTTCCGGCTCAGCTTCTCATCCTCTTCCTTCCCGTTCCTCATCCTTTCAAGGCCATGATCGCAAAGGGAGAAAAATCCAGGTTTTCGATAATTCTCCCATTTGCAATAGTTTGTTCATTCCAATCATGTTCTCTTCTTCACATTTGCAGCTTCTGTAAAGACGCCCACCTGAAGTCCGTTTGCCCCCGCCGTTCATCCCTCAGCAGGACTCGTCGTGGTTCCAGGCGTTAATTTTTCGTTACCTTTCCACTCCTGTCATTATTCCCGAACTAGCTGCCCTCCTTCAGTCCCACCCAGACTGTCCTTTTGTCAATTTCCTCATCACTGGTCTCTCCCAAGGCTTTTTCATTGGCTTCCCTCTCCTCCCCATTTCCTCATTCAATTGCGCAAACCTGCAGTCACCTCTCCATGAGCCAGAAGTTGTAGCTCAGCTTCTTGGAGATTTCCAAAGGCTATATGACAGGGCCTTTTAAATCCCCTCCTTTCACTTTCTTCCATATTAGCCCCTTAGGAGTAGCTACCAGAAAGTATTCAGGAAAAAAATATCGATCTTTCAGCTCCTCACTCCCGTCCTCTTTTCAGTATTAATTCCATTATTCCCAAACCCCCATTTTCCTCGTATTATGCTACGGTAGATCACGCCATATTGCTTATAAAAACTGCGGGGCGTGGAGCCTGGCTCGCTAAAGCAGACATTACCGGCGCTTTTAAAATCATGCCGGTGCACCCTTCTCAATTGCACCTCTTCGGTGTCAAATGGGACCACTGTTTCTTTTTTGCAGTCAGGTTCACTTTCGGCTGCAGGAGTAGCCCCTGCCTCTTCAACAAGCTGTCTGAGGCTCTCTGTTGGATTCTCCTAAATGTTTGCAAACTCCCTTTCGTTCTCCATCTCCTAGATGACTTTCTTCTTATCGATCCACCCTCCCCTCACCCCAGCCCCTCTCTCCCTAAGCTGATCCAGTTATTTCAGCAAGTCGGTGTTCCCCTGTCTGAAGAGAAAACAGCAGGTCCAGCCAAGGAGCTCGAGTTCCTTGGCATCTCCCTAGATTCAGACGCTATGGTAGCTTCTCTGCCAGAAGATAAGCTGTCCCGCATTCGCAAAGTTTCCCAGTCCTTTCTCTCCTCCCCAGTCATCTCCAAGCATCAACTCCTGTCCCTCCTGGGTCATCTGAATTTTGCAATGTGCATAATTCCCCAAGGTCGCACCTTTATTTCTCGCCTTCTGGATCTAACTAATTCCGTCCCCTCTCTGCTCGATCCGGTTTTGATGAAGGTTGGCGCTCTGATCTGTCTTTCTGGTCCTCTCTCCTGCAGAACTGGAACAGTATCTCTTTCTTTTACGATGACGTTGTCACGTCAGTAGATTCCATTCAGTTTTTCACGGACGCAGCTCTGTCCGTGGGTTTTGGGGGATTTTTTTCAGGGTGCATGGTTCGCTGGCATCTGGCCACCTTCTTTTCCCCAATCCGAATCATCAGCCTTTTACGAAATAATCCCCATCACTATTGTTTGCTGCGTATGGGGCAGCCAATGGAAAAGAAAACACATAGCCGCTTTATCCACTTTATTTGCCGTAGTCGAAGTAATAAATAAAGGCCGCTCCTCTTCTAAGTCCATCATGCCCTTCATGCGCCGCTTCACCTGGCAAGCCGTGACTCACAATTTTATCATTACTGCCCGCCATATTCCTGGTCATCATAACTCACTTATGGATGCTCTTTCTTGTTCAAATTTCCAGGTCTTCCGTCGTCTCTGCCCTTCAGCCAATACAATCTTCATCCAACACAGATACCACCTCTCAAAGACTTGATACTTGACTAAACTCATCCCTCATTACTTTACTCCAATCAGCCAATTATTATTGTAATTCAGGCTTAGCTCCCTCCACTCTCAGGTCTTATTCCTATTCTTGGCAAACTTTTTCAAAATTTTGCCTCGCGCATAATACTCCTCTATACCTCGTCCGCATTCTTACCGTCTTAGCATTTATTACTTATTGCTTCGATGTCCACCATTTCAAACTCCCTTACATCAAGAGTTTATTAGCCGGCATAAATTTCTTTTCAAAAGGCCATCTCTTCGACCCCATTTCAAGCCTTTTCTCAAATCATTCGATCAAACTTTTACTCAAAGGTCTAAAAAATCATAGCATTCCTCAGCCAGATTCCAGGAGATCTATCACTCTTTCCATTTCAAAAGATCTCCTCTTAGTGCTCCGTTCAGGCCCCCTTTTATCTTACCCAAAATTTCTTCTCTCCAGCACCTGGCTTTTAGCTTTTATGGCTTCCTCAGAATAGGGGTTTTTACTACCCCATCAAGCTCATTCGATCCTGCTGGAGACCTAACAATTTCTGATCTTAAATTCTATCCCAATCATTTTAAAATTTATCTTAAATATTCCAAAGGAGAAGGTCCTTGCTTCATCTCCATTGCTCGTTTAACCGGCCCATTCTGCCCTTTTCAAGTCATGTTTAAAGTCGCCATCAACCGCCACAAACTCTTCGCCACTGGCAGGCATATCCAACCATGCCTCGACAGGCTCCTCATTCAGACTTTTAGCTCATCTCCATCTATGCTATTGGCAAGCGTATCGAACTATGCCTTGTCAGGCATTTCAATCCAGCCTTGTCAGGCTCATCACTATCTACGCCATTGGCAGGCATTTCCTAACATGCCTTGGCAGGCATTTCATTCAGCCTTGTCAGGCTCACTCACGCCATTGGCAGGTGTTTCCAAACATGCCTAGGCAGGCATTTCATTCAGCCTTGTCAGGCTCACTCATGCCATTGGCAGGTGTTTCCGAACATGCCTAGGCAGGTATCTCAATCCTACACCTTGTCAGGCACTCATCTAGCATCCTCGACGCCCGGTCAGGTGCAGCCCCATCTTCGTCTGACCTGTCACCGGCCATCTATGCCTCTTCAGGCTTAACTCAGGTGGGTTAAGGCCTCGGCCCTTTTGGGGGAGGATGTACCTAATCATAATCCTAAGATGTTTATTCAAACCCCCTTAATCCTCAGAGTTTACGTCATCCTCCGGGGTCCGAGCGCCAAAGAAATAATCTTTCATTAATAAACTCTCATCTTGTTGTTTCTCCATTTTGTGAGTCTTTCCAGGTTGAAATGGAGTTTAAACGAAAATTCAACATGGAAGACTCACCACCCCGCCGCGTCCACTCACTCCTCACTGGCTGCTCCAATCAACGGCAGGTCCGCACTTCTCCTCGGCCAATCATCTCCCAGGACATCGCTTTTAAAGACCTTCTGCATGGAAGACACTGCTCTTCTGCTGAGCTTCGACCCTCCTCCATCGCTTCTCCACCATAGGCTCCCAACTCCTTCCAAATATACCAAGGCCTATGCCACCACTAGGATCGGGTCCCAGGGAGGAAGACGTACCTAATCATAATCCTAAAATGTTTATTCAAATGCACTTCATCCTCAGCGTTTATGTCTTCCTCGAAAAAATTATCTTTCATTAATAAACTCTCTAACCGTCATCTTGTTGTTTCTCCATTTTGTGAGTCTTTCCAGGTTGAAATATACAATAACAACAATATAGATTTAAACAAAATTTAATTCGATTTTAATGTGCTGAGATGTTCGTACTATTTGCAAGGGGAAAGTGTAAGTGGGGGACCAGGGCCTTGTTAATGAGGCTAGCTGCAGATGGGAAGAAGCTGTTTTTTGTGGCAAGAGGTTATGGTCCTGATGGACTACAGCCTCCTGCCAGAGGGGAGAGACTGAAACAGTTTGTGCCCAGGGTGGGAGGGATCAGCTGTAATCTTTCCTGCTCGCCTCCAAGTCCTGGAGGCATGCAGTTCCTGAAGAGAAGATTGCAGCCAATCACCCTCTCTGCAGAGCGAATGATACGCTGCAGCCTGCCTTGGTCCCTGATGGTGGCAGCAGTGTACCAAATGGAGGTGAGGATGGACTCAATGATGGCGGAGTAGAAGTGCACCATCATTGTCTTTGGCAGGCTAAACTTCCTCAGCTGCTGCGTGAAGTACATTTTCTGATGAGCCCTCTTAGTGAGGGAGGTGATGTTCAGCTACCACTTGAGATCCTGAACAATGATGGTGCCTGGGAAACGAAAGGAGTCCACAATGGCGACTGGGGAGTCACACAGGATGATGGGGGTGGGTGGGGCTGTGCTCTTTCTAAAGTCTATGATCATCTCCACTGTCTCTAGCTCCACCTGCTCACCTAGGTCAATCTCCCTCCTGTAGGCAGACTCATCCCCCCCAGAGATGAGCTCAGTGAGGGTGATTGACTCTCAAAGTAGCAGTAGAACTGGTTTAGCTCCTTTGCAAGGCGAGAGTCATTGATGGAGTGGGGGGCTTTGGGTTTAAAGTTTGTGATCTGTCTGAACCCCCTCTAGACAGATGTGGTGTCGTTTGCAGAGAACTGGTCTTTTAGCCTTTCTCAGAACAGCAGTTTAGATTCTCCCACCTCCTTCCTAAACCTGTCCTTTAACAACCTGAACAAGTCTGTGTCCCCACTCCTGAGTGTCCCCTCCTTTTCCAACCTTAGCTGTCTGAGTTTAGCTGTAAACCAGGATTTGTCATTATTATAAATCACCCTGGTGCGTGTTGGTATACAGCTGTCCGCACAGAAGCTGATGTAGGATGTCACAGCCTCTGTGAACTCGTCCTGGTTGTTGGTAGCAGTCCAGAAAACATCCCAGTCAGTGCCGTCCGAACACGCCTGAAAATTTTGTACAGTATTAAAGCATCATTTTTACTGGTCAACCATTTTATTTGTTTCCTTGTCCTTCATTTGTATACAGATCATTAGTTTCTGTATTCTTGCTGATTTACTTGGTAGTCTTTAGTTGAATTGTTTCTAGCCTAGTTAAAGAGTTATTGACTGGAATATGTTTAACTTGGAGTTGACGGATTTCTGTTGTCTCTTTCATCTATGTTCTATAACACCGGCATATTGAGCTGGTATTCCCAGGACAATACTTGAAAGACAGAATGTTATTTAGTTAAACATTAAGTAATTTTACTTCCTAATTGCACAACACCAGAAATGTCAGGTGACACCAGTGATCTCCTGTGTTGTTTTGTTGCTTACAAGAACAAAGAAACCAAGCAGTTCCTTTCTTTTTTCCAGACCCTCTTTGCAACGTTTCTACTATCTAAGCTAGACTGCTGCATACCATATTCTCCTTGAAATTGAGTCCTGTTATTTGTAGCGCACAGGACCCTGGCATGTATAGGTGTAGGTTTAGTCAAACCCCCAACGTAGAGAGCTTGGCTAACATTTGCAATAGGCGTCAAAAAACAAACAAAAACATCCCATAGGATGGGTACTGAAATCAGTACTTTCATAGGTACTACAGAGTACCGATTCACGTAAAATCAAATGGTACCATGTTTGTGACACTAAGGGAGTGGAAGAGTGGGCGATTTTCCATGCCGGACATGAACACAGCATTACACGCACAAGAGCGTACAGTCAACAGGGCATGTCTGATAGAAAGTGCTCGAAATTATGGCTCCACTTTTCAAAATGCGATGCAGATTACACTCGCTGCAATATTTGTGATGTGAAGTTTAAGGCCAGCAGTGGGAATACTTCTAATCTGAGGAAGCACCTGGTTAAGCACAAGATTTTTCTTAAGGATGAAGCGTGCACAATTTTCATCAGCCTCAGATCTACCAAATAAACACGGGCTGCATGGTGGCACAGTTGGTAGCACTGTTGCCTTGCAGCAAGAAGGTCCTGGGTTTGACTCCCGGCCGGGGGTCTTTCGACATGGAGTTTGCATGTTTTCCCCGTGCATGCGTGGGTTCTCACCGGGTACTCCGGCTTCCTCCTAGAGTCCAAAGACATGCCTGTTAGGTTAATCGGTCTCTCTAAATTGCCCTTAGGTGTGTGATGAGTGTGTGCATAGTTTTTTGTGTCTTGCCCTGTGATGGACTGGTGACTTGTCCTGGGTGTGCCCTGCCTCTCACTTGTAGACTGCTGGAGATAGGCACCAGCTTCTCCTCGACCCACTATGGAACAAGCGGTATAGTAGATGACTGACTGACTGACCACATAAACACACACAAAAGTACAGAAAACTGGTACCGTTGCGTATGGGTATCGATTCCCAGGTATTGGTACCGTATCGGTTCAAATGTGAAAGATACCCATCCCTAAACATAGAACCATCATCTGCACAGGTTGAACCTCTAAATTTCAAAATAGTTATGGTACATTCATGATGATTTGCATTGCTTTTCCCTCAAACATGTAAGTTGTCTTTTCAGTATTTTAACATTAAATTAAAAATACATTTAAAAACATTCATGAAAACAAAATTTATTCAATAGTCTGAAATTCTATGTGCCAAGTAAATTTATCATTAAAGTATTACATTGCAACTGATGGAAACCAAAACAAGCAATGTACTAAGACATCTATTTTTTTCATACTGTGGCATGAGTATAACCATTTCCATAGAAAAGAGTTGAAATCTAACTGTTCGGAGCCATAGTCAAGTAGAAAACTGAAATCAAGAAAAACTAAACAAGACATTTGATAGGTTAAGTATGCATTTTAAATCACTAGAATGGAGGCTTTCCAACGCTCTACATTCACCGCAGGGCACCTTCATTTATCCTAAAAAAGGCAAGTTTAATCTTGCAGGTTTAACTGCTTAGACTTCACCTCTAGAACAAATGATGAAAAAATAAGACAAGATTGCACATAGGTAGAAAGAAAATGTAAACGTGCTGCACTTTCCTGTCTTTACATTTTACCAAAAAAATGCTTTCTGTAAAACTTTTAACATAAATTTTACATCAGATACCCTGTCTGAAATAAAATGAATAACTACATGCCCCAATTTGTTCTGGTACTGATTAAATGATTTAGATAATCAAACTAATATTAAGAACAGTCAAATATAACCTGAACAAATACAAAAAGCTGTGTTTTAGATGATGATTTCATTTATTGAGGAAAAAAGGTTATTTGTTAAAGTTATCCACAAAATTGTTGTTGTTTCAGCCACCGTGCAGGTATTTATTTTAATTTTTTTTACCAGGAATGTCCTGGGGTCATGGCACAGAATCTCAATCCCAAAACCTGAATTTAGTTTTTTAAGGCAGCAAGGACTTACTTGTGTGTTTTTGGTCATTATCCTGCTGCATAACCCAAGTGTACTTGTGTTTAAATTCATGGACCTATGGCCAAACATTCCTACACATTTAAATGCTTCCCCATAAACCACTCGAGTATTGCTTTAGCGGTATGCTTCGTGTCGTTGTCCCGCTGGAAGGAAAACCTCTATCCTAGTCTCAAATTACTGGCAGACTGATACTGGTTTTGCACAAGAATATGCCTTTATTTAGCCTCACCCAACGTTCCCTCGACTCGGACTGGTTTCCCAGTCCCTGCTGTTGAAAAACATCCTCACAGCATGATGCTGCTACCACCATGTTTCACTGTGGGGAGGGTATTCTTGGGGTGATGGGATGTGTTGGGTTTGTGCCAGACATAACGTTTTCCTTGGGGGCTTAAAAGTTCAGTTTTAGTGTCATCTGACCTGAGCACCTTCCTCCATACATTTGGTGAGTCACTCACATGCCTTTTGGCAAACTCCAAACTTGCCTTCTTATTTTGAACAATAAGTAATGGCTTTTTTTTGGTCACTCTTCCATAAAGCCCAGTTTTATGGAGTGTACCGCTTATTGTGGTCCTATGGACAGATACTCCAGTCTCTGCTGTTGAACTCTGCAAGTTCCTGAGGGTTAGCTTTGGTCTCTGTACTGCCCTCTCTGATCAATGTCCTTCTTGCCTGGTCTGTGGGTTTTGGTGTGTAGCCCCCTCTTGCAGGTTTGTTGTGGTTCCATGTGGTCTCTATTTGAAGATGATGGATTTGATGGTGCTCTGGGAGAACATCAAAGATTTGAATATTTTTTTAAAACCCCACCCTGACTTGTACTTTAAAAAACTTTGTCCCTGACTTGTTTGGATTGCTCCTTGGTCTTCATGGTGTGATGCCTATTGCTTAGTGGTGTTGTACCTCCAGGGCCTTTCAGACTTCATTTCACTAATAATGTGACTTTAGAAGGTAAATGGCTGTACCAGGAATTTTTATGGGCTTCATAGCAAAGGCAGTGAATACCTATGCACATGCCAATTTTCTTTTTTTTCTTTTTTAATCATTTTTTTAAATATATTTCTCATTTCACTTCACCAACTTGGACTATTTTGTGCAGATCCATCACATAAAAAAGATCAAAACATTTCAACTACAGGTGGAATGTAACAAAATAAGCAGTAAGAACAGGGGGTGAATGCTTTTGCAAGGCACTGTATATTTGATCAATTATTTTTTTTATTTAGTTGAAGTTTAGAAAATCTAATTGGATCAACATCCTATCCAAAGCCAAACATTGCATTTGCCTAGATTTTAAGGGACACATAAGCATGAAAGACAAAACAATAATGTCAGCTTGCTTACTTATTTGACAAGACTGGGAGTAAAAAAAATAAGTTTTATCTGCTGAAATAGGAAATATATTTTGACAGCAAAGACTGAGCACTGTATTTCTCAGAAAGATGCAATTTGTACATAAAACAATGTTACTGTCTGAATCTGGACTGTGTGTGTTATTAACTGCCAACTGTTTAAGGACAACATTAAACATCACAGGACTGTGACCACCATGTAAGGATATATTAACAGACTGTGGCTGTGGATGTCTTATGCCTACCTGAGCATAAGAGGGTGGGGTTTCCTAGATAGAAGTGATTTTTTTTTTTTTTTTTTTTTTTTTACAGAGTAATCAGTTGCCATTACGCCAATTTTGTCTTCCAAGATATATGTAACAATCCCAGAGTAATGTCTTATATTCTACCTAAGCAACAAAGCAGTCACTTTGGTTTTGGAAAGCCCAACCAGGTGATATCACATAAGCTTTCCAGTTGGCTACTGATGTCAGAAAACACAGGGTCAGTTAAATACATAACGTAATAATGCATCAGTAAAACAGTGACAAGTAACAACAGATAAAGGATTCCTATTTTATTAACATTTACAACACAAGCAAAACAGCTACAGAATGAAAGAAAAACATGTATCCTGCTTTTGCCACAGATATCTACTGCCACACAATGCAACAAACAGCATAACTCAGTCATGTATTACACAATGAAAAAATAGAGAGAATCATCATCCAGTACTGAGTAATAAAAAAAAAATCCTAATTATCAGAGTGTGATCTGAACAGGGCTTAATAAAAAATGAAACTCAGTAATGTGTTCCACTAAAAGCTAATGAGTAACTCGAGCAAGGGTCACAGTCACAGGAAATATTATTTCAAGAAGCCAGCCTTTCTTGCATACAGATTTAGTATGGCCCGCATAATAAAGGGAGGATTAACAAAGAATACCTCCTGTCATCTCTGGACAGTATGATGAGCTGAGAGGGGATTGAAGGAGAGAGGGCGATGAAGAGAGGATTGAGGAACAGACAGAACTAGGCCAATTGTTTTAACTACCAAGTTAACTTTTCCTGGCTTTGCTGGCATTTTAATCTAATGTATATAAACGTATAAAAAATTCAGTTCCCTCTGAATTAGTACTTTACATACAGGACTGAAAGCACTCTGTAACAGTCATACTTCCTGTTCTTTTGTTGGAGGACATCCCCTTTTGCTCTTTGTAGCCAAAGTGACAATTTGAAATATCTTTTTTCATTTTTATTATTATTATTTTTGCAAATATCGAAACATTACAAAATATATAGTTTGACCTGGCTCACTGTAAGGAGTTCATGTCACTTGATACACTTTCACATTGGAGTCTTTGCACAGAGGAAATGCTACAAAAGAACCGAAAATCACTGTGTCAGAGACTTATCTTGAAAAAGGAGCCTCTTAAATGTCCATTATTATTGTGCATAAATGCATTCAATTTAGCACTTTTATTAAAATATTTTCAGATAACTTTGTAATTGTCAAGATAGTTTATTTAACTTGAGAAACTTGAATTATATGCTAATTAAATGCCAAAGTTCTCGGTGTCAAAGTTGAATTTAAACTTGCACAGAGTTTATCTTATTGTAGAGGCATGCACTTTCATATTAACAGGAGCAAGTGCCTGGTTCAAGACATTTTAATGGTTTTGGATCTTCTTTTAGCATCTTGAGTTTGCCCTTGGGGTGAGCTTGCTCAGATGGCCAGACCTTGGCATGTTTGCCAACCTTCTATTTTCTCTCTGGTAAACTTTAATCTAGCCTTCTTTTTTTCAGACAGCAAATGTTTCCTCCTCGCATGCCTTCCATGGAAGTTTCATTTCTGATTGTAGAGGCATGCACTTTCATATCCACAGTAGGAAGAGACAGCTGTATGTCCGAGGAGGACAGTTTAGGGTGTTTGGACAGCCTCAGACAGCTCTATGGTTTTAACCATCATGTTCACTCTCACTTCAACAGTCAGGAGCACATGAACCTAGTGTGCATTTTTGTTGTTGAAAATACATCTAAATAATGTCCATATGGTTCAAAGACTTCTAGGTTAAATTTGGTAGATATTTGAAACAAAGAGAAAGGTTTTTCGACATCTAGAATTGGTTTTAGACCTTTATTAGAAGTCTGAATATATACCTGTTTGAAATAGAATGAAAAATAAATCAAAACTAATGACAGTTAATCTTGAACTCATAACTCTTTGATTACCAGTCCCATGCTCTTTTAACTGAGCTAGTAAACAAACATGTAACACAACTATGCGTATATAATATTCAAATAATTTTTGCGATGAAGTTTTAGTTCTGTAATAGTTAAACAGTCATCTGATTTATTATATTTGACTTGCCCTACACTATGCTAATATGTAATACTGTTTTTCCATTACATAGCAGTCCGAATATTGGACTCTGCAAGTCCTGCTTTTTCATCTTATTAAGCTGACAGTTTCCTTTCCACATCATTAGGAGATATTGTTCTTCATCACAACACGTTTAATGATGTGCTCAGGTAAGACACACAGCATCCCTGTATGTACATATATTTGTTACATTAAATTACAGTTTTACCCAAAGCAGTTTCTGATTGAAGATTGTAGAGGAGCGGGGCATAGTTATTACATTAAATGAGCTTGCAACAAGCTTATGCTTATTAGTCATGCTCGCAACATTCCACCCGTGTGCCCAAATAAGATGTTCATGATTTATGTTTTGTTTAAGGGCTGAAACAACCAAGGAAGTGAGCTGGTTCATAGTTGAAACACTGTTCTCATTTATAAGTAATATTGCTCCACCTGGAAGTCAAGTTTTCTTGTTGCTGTGTTGTAGTTTGGCTGGCTTGTCTAAGGAAATACATAAAAAAAAAGTTATACACAGTATGAGTGAAGTGGTACTATGTACCATAGAAAGATCATCAACATTAGATTGTAATGTACCATGTAATAGAAAAGTGCCATAAGGTGTGACAATGTGAATGTGAAATTACAACAATGGCACATTAAAGTGTCTTTCCTGCCATAATTCACACACTCAACAGCACAGGGCTATGTAACATACACTATATCACTTTCTGGAGTGGAGTAATGGTCATGAAGCTCATCTATTGTTACAAAACTATAACTTTCATTTAATCACCAATGATTTAGTTTTTAAATAAATACATCAAATGTCTCTGAACAAATCATTAGAAACTTCATGAGTGGGCCTGAGGACCGACGTCTTCTTGTAGGTCCTCTGTTTACTGTCAAGCAGTGAGGCATTTCCCTGGAGGGAAGCACAGACCTGCACAAGATAAACAATTGCAAGCTAACTGCCATCAGGTTTGATATTCTTAGACCCACTGTTCGACCCTTCGCTGGTGCAGTGGGTCCTGGGTTCCTCCTGATGAATGAAGGAATTGATACCATTGACTTGCCTACACGCTCCCCTGACCTAAATCCAATAGAACATCTCTGGGACATCATGTTTAGGTCCATCCAACGCCACCAGGTTGCACTATCCTGGAGCTCAGTGATGCCCTGGTCAGGATCTGGGATAAGATACCCCAGGACACCATCTGTCATCCTATAAGGAATATACCCTGATGTTGTCAGGCATGCATACAACCATGTGGGGGTCATACAAATTACTATATAGTACTATATAGTTGCTGTATTGACATTTTTCAGCAAATTTGACTAGCCCCCTGCTGTCACAATTCTTAGGTGTTTGCCTTTTGATTTTCTTTTGTGCACATATTTTATTAGATCATGTTTAATGTTCATGCTGTAACTTCCCGAGAGGGTATAGGGTTCCTCCAGCTACTTGGAGAATTTGGAGGAGATGGAGCAGAACTACCAGGCACCAGTGGCCCACCTTCATCTCAGCCACAGTTCCCATCAGCTTTTGAGGGTCAGCCTGACATCTCTGCCTCTACCTCCTCTGCACGCTGCAGACGCGGCCGTAAACTGGCCTTTTCCTGAGCTCTCTGACAAGGGTGTCCAGGTAGACCCGCCTCGTGTCCATGTTCCTGAGTTCTCTGACGACGGTGTCCAGGTGGACTTACCCCCATCCACATCTTGTTGAGAGCCCAAGAGACCCACCGTGGCCTTAATTCTGTGGAGGTTCTTTGTAGGTTCCCATCTCCGGAGTTACTTTGTGGGTTCCCGTCTCCAGAGTTTCCCTATGCCAGACAGTGTGTTTTTCTTTTGTAAGTTGGCTTTTTATTTTTATTAAACCTCCCCTAATCACCGTGTTGCTCCAGCCTGCCTGCCTGTTTGCATTTGGGTCCTATTTCTGACAACTGCATCAGTTTTTCAGTATGAATTGATCTGTGAGTTCAGATTAAGCTGCGGGTTGACCAACTATCTGTCTGTCCGTCCGTCCGTCATTTAATCATGTTCACTCTGATACAATCCAATTACAAATCAATATAAAACAGTGAGATTCAAATTCAAATACAGACATGTGAAGTCTAATTTAATTGGATTATAGTACAATACAATGCAATCAGATTCCAGCATTATTATATTCTACTATATAAATCCACAGGGGTTGGACAATGAAACTGAAACACCTGGTTTTAGACCACGATAATTTATTAGTATGGTGTAGGGCCTCCTTTTGCGGCCAATACAGCGTCAATTCGTCTTGGGAATAACATATACAAGTCCTGCACAGTGGTCAGAGGGATTTTAAGCCATTCTTCTTGCAGGATAGTGGCCAGGTCACTACGTGATACTGGTGGAGGAAAACGTTTCCTGACTCGCTCCTCCAAAACACCCCAAAGTGTCATCCTGATACACGGCACCACCTTCAGGATACAGTGTTTGAACCATTGGATGCACATGGTCCTCAAGAATGGTTCGGTAGTCCTTGGCAGTGACGCGCCCATCTAGCACAAGTATTGGGCCAAGGGAATGCCATGATATGGCAGCCCATACCATCACTGATCCACCCCCATGCTTCACTCTGGGCATGCAACAGTCTGGGTGGTACGCTTCTTTGGGGCTTCTCCACACCGTAACTCTCTCGGATATGGGGAAAACAGT
Source organism: Crenichthys baileyi (assembly GCA_036173005.1). Classification (NCBI taxonomy): domain Eukaryota; kingdom Metazoa; phylum Chordata; class Actinopteri; order Cyprinodontiformes; family Goodeidae; genus Crenichthys; species Crenichthys baileyi. Next base: position 12,876 of record JAHHUM010002967.1, on the reverse strand, counting down.
AAAGGTGGACTCATCAGAGAACAATACATGTTTCACATTGTCCACAGCCCAAGATTTGCGCTCCTTGCACAATTGAAACCGACGTTTGGCATTGGCATGAGTGACCAAAGGTTTGGCTATAGCAGCCCGGCCGTGTATATTGACCCTGTGGAGCTCCCGATGGACAGTTCTGGTGGAAACAGGAGAGTTTAGGCGCACATTTAATTCTCCCGTGATTTGGGCAGCCGTGGTTTTATGTTTTTTGGATACAATCGGGGTTAGCACCCGAACATCCCATTCAGACAGCTTCCTCTTGCGTCCACAGTTAATCCTGTTGGATGTGGTTCGTCCTTCTTGGCAGTATGCTGACATTACCCTGGATACCGTGGCTCTTGACACATCACGAAGACTTGCTGTCTTGGTCACAGATGCACCAGCAAGACGTGCTCCAAAAATTTGTCCTCTTTTGAACTCTGGTATGTCACCCATAATGTTGTGTCCATTTCACTATTTTGAGCAAACTGTGCTCTTACCCTGCTAATTGAACCTTCACACTCTGCTCTTACTGGTGCAATGTGCAATCAATGAAGACTGGCTACCAGGCTGGTCCAATTTAGCCATGAAACCTCCCACACTAAAATAACAGGTGTTTCAGTTTCATTGTCCAACCCCTGTATATTCTACACCCACTTAAGCCTTGCAGGATCAAATGGAGTTGGCGCCTTCTTCCATCGGTCTATGGATGAGTGGGATACACAATGGACACTTCACCAATCCAGCTAACGGAGACACAGAGACACACAGGACAGACAATATTGCACACACATAATCAAAGCTAAGAGTAGTTGAGAGAGACTGAGTACTCCAACACGGATGTATTTTGACTGTGGGAAGAAGCTGGAAAAATAAAGTCTAAGCCAGAAAAAGTTGCCAACATAAATCAACACCCAACATCAAATCCTCGCTTTTATTCAGTCACCAATCCTGAGCAAGCAGAGGATGGCAGACACCAAAGACCCATTTTAAAAAAGAAAAGGCTAAGTAGACAATGTGTTTATTTAGGAAAAATGAAAATTTTGAAAAAAGAAAGAAATCTTCTCTATGAGTTTGTATTAAACCTCCGGAATAGAGATGCACCAGTTTGAGATTTGTGATCAGTTTTGCAGATTGTTTTCACTTGCCGGTTCCACAATGTCTCCTTAAGAACTATAATAAACAATACTTAAAATGTTTCTTTTTAGTTTTTCTTCAGTGAAACATCATTAATTAATAAATATTATTAACAGAGATGACCGTTTGACAGAGATTTAAAAAAATCTATTTTGGAGTTGACATTTTGAACTCTTTAGCAGTTAACGTTATATGTACAGTTAGCATTACTAACTGGAAACACCAGTTTCTGCTTGTATTCCCTAAAGAATATAGGCACTGACCTTAAGTGTGAGATTTTCAAAAGGCTGCTAGCATTTTTAGCCAGTATGGTCTATAACAGACAGACTTTAAATGCTCAACAGGATGAAACCAATAAATATGCTGTAGTACATTCAGTCATTCTAGTATCTCCTAAAGTTAGCTCCAACTCAAATTGCTTCTACACCAGTTCAACAAAATGTCCCCAGGACACAAATTTGATATGTTGCGGCACGTTTACTTTTGACCCAAAAAAGTCAGGTACAAAACAGCCAAAACTGCAAAAGGGGGAACCTGATCAGCACCTGCCAAAATCTAGCCGACCTATAAAATAGCCGCCATGAGCATGTGAAAAATGCAGTTTCATATTTAAAGAACTTACAGTTTTTGTGATTCTTTTTAATTCTTTTTTAAACACTTCATTGTTCTTGAAAAAAAAATTATTTAGAGTCTGATTACTGCCGCAACAACCTCCAAATTGAGGAGTGTTGTTGCCATGTGATCTGGTATAGGTGTTTCTGCCTGGCCGGTCACCAGTCAAGACCAATTAAGCACAATATCAATTTCTATTTATATCTCTTCTTCGGAAATATATATATATATATATATATATTTTTTTACGTTTGTAAAGTCAAAATTGAAACTTTGACAGATTTTGACAGATACAAATCTCCTAAAACATCGAGTAATGAATAAAAGTTTTATTGTAGGGTGGCATGTATTCAAACCATCCATCTATTTTCTATTCCCCGCATCTTCCCTACAGGGCCTGCAGTGGTCTACTGGTGGGAGAGGCGGGGTACACCCTTGAGAGGTCGCCAGTCCATCACAGCGCAACACAGAGACACACAGGATTAACAACCTTACATACACCCACCCTTAAGGACAATCATCAACATCAACAATATCAGTCATGTTTTTGGACTGTGGGAGGACACCAGAGTACCCAGAGAGAACCCACACATGCACGGGGAGAACATGCAAACTCTATACAGAAAGACCCCCAGGCTGGGAGTCGAACCCAAGACTGCTATGAACTGCTCCACTGTGCAGCTCTTTGTTCAAACCATTTTTGTAGTAGTATCTGACAACTTTAAATTGCACTTTAGTAACTTACTTACCACATGTTCAGAATGACATTCATCCCATAAAAGATTTCACAAAGTTTTTTTGCTTGTTTTGTTATACAGAACAAAAAGGCTTTGAAGTGAATACAATTTAAAGAGCTTTTTCGGAGTCATTTTCATAACTATATGAGCACATGCTCACTTCTAAATTTGTCACGACTTCAAATCCATTCAAAGTGAGTCAAGAGCAGCGAATGATTAGATCTTACTCAGGGAATGACAAGAGCTAACCTGCCTTTTTAAGCTTTCGAAATCAAGGTCCTGACATTCTCTTTGCTGTTCAAATGTGCAATAAAGTCCTGTTGAGATCAAATGAGCTCTGTAAGGCCTTAAGAAAAAAGTATTGGTGTTGGATGCTGGCATGTTTTGCTGGAGATTTAATGAGTTCGTCAAATTATCTGATTTCAATCAGTTTTCTGCAGAAGAAATATGTGCTAATGCCATACATTTCAAATAGCTGCCAGTTTACCCCAAATGGCCTTGCTACTTCATCCCAGGAGGAGACCACTTCAGGAACAGAAGTCCCAAAGAAGAGTAAAGTTTCCTTCCATGATCTGCTACTCGGTGTGTGACTGTTGCTGTAAAGTTCAAAATATTGCTTTGTTACAGGGCGTTCACGAAAGAAAAACCCTTTAAATCTTATAACTTAGCGTTTTTTTCTCTACACAGTAAAAAACTTTAAATTGAACTAAAGTCAGGCAGATAATGAGTCATGTAAACTTTTCAGTACGATAAAAAAGTGATGCTGGGACTGTCATGTTTTTCGGAACAGATCTGACCCACAAGCAGAATTACACTGAGGAGAAATAATGCAAGTATTTTAAAGAGTTTATTTTCACAAAATGTAAATGTAGTGTGGTCCGGAACCGGGAGATCACCTACTGCACAGAGAAAGGTGAGAGCAGGTAAGTCAGAGTGCTGGAGCCTATATGATTTCTATTAGTGATGAAATGGCTTACGATATAGATGAGTAGAACCGCCAGGGGGGGAACAAGAGATGAGAGTCTGGAAGCACAACTCAGGAGTTTCTCAGGCGCTGATGACAGCAAGGAGCACAGGTTGAAGGTTCTTGAGTTGGAGGGTGAACAGGGTACGCTTATTACTTGGTCCAGATGAACAGGTAGCCAGGAAGCTGCCAGCTTGGTTCTTGTCCAGGTAAGGCGACGGAGGCTTGAATCTTTATCCAAGATCGTTGGTGGGTCTTTGTCCAGAAGCCAGGAATCCAGTAACTCGCTAGAAGGTCCGCCGGTTCAGGTAGACAGCCTGAGAGGGAGGACGCATGTAAAAGAGGATATGCTGTTAATACTCTAAGCTTGCTGGTAGAATGGGTTGTTTTTAGCAAAACATCTGCATTTAATCGCCTTTTAGTATTAAATGAAGAGAATTCATACATAAACATATGAGGTAATGTTCATTTGCTATATTTCCTATTTTAAATTTGATATCTGCTGTAATTTTACCAGTCTAAAGAGGCTCCTATAATGATCCTGCAAAGCTTTGGGAGCATGCAGAGCATATACTGCACCCTGCATCGATCTGATGTGAATTTAGGCTGATTTTCGGGTCTAAATTCTAACTCAATTCAAATAATTGATGCTGTGCAGTCTTAACATTGTGAGTGTTTAGTTTGGTGTGCTGTGCTCATAGAGGCCCTTGCTCATTTGAAGGAGATGGTTTCATTCTTAATGTGTTCACTTGCTTTTTGTCACAAAATTTCATTAGAATGATGGAAATATTTCTTAACCTTGAGACAGTCTAATGCCCTAAGAGTCCCTACTTAGCTTTCTTTTGGTGTAACTTGGCTTGTACTCACAAGTAGAAAAAATCAAGAGAGAGAACAACTTTTGGCAATGTGTGTAAAACAATGTCCATTAGGAGATTGATTCTTAACCCAAAGTAAGAAGACAAGTGAGTGACTGGGGATGGTTGGTGAACGGTGGTGGGGAGGGTAAGCAAGTGGAGATGTCCTTAGAAAAAAACATCTTTACTATTTTCTCATCAATACAAATTAAATTCTCTCATCTGTGGCTCCCTCTCTGCTAACTCCACTATGCCCTCGTCCTTTCGAAAAGGCTGAACATCTGCTGTCACCTGCCAATCAAGTGTTGACAGCCAGTGACTTTGCGCGGCGTTGTTATTTACAATTCCGGTTGACCTTGCATTTTTAAGTCACCCCCGCTGCTGGTTTTCCTTGAAATTGGCTTGTAAAAGAGATCCCAAGGCACATTAAATGGGATTGATTAAAAGTCTGTTAAACTGATTTATTTTGTTGTAGTTTAGGGGTTTGAACAAAAAGGCGTAAGATTTCTTTTTAATGTTCAGCTGTAGATCAGATTCCATAATGAAGTACTGTTATGGCCAAGATGTGTCAATCTATGACTACAAAAGTTTTAGGTACACTTTCTAACTTGTTGGTTCTCTTTATTTTCATGACTATTTACAATGACGATTTTCACCAAAGGCAACACAACTATGAATTAACACACATGGAGTTATGTAGTAAACAAAAAGTGTGAAATAACTCTAAACATTTTTATATTTTTGATTTTTACAAAATAGCCAACCTTTGGACCTTTGCTTTGATTACTGCTTTGCTCTCTTTGCATTCTCTCCAAGAGCTTCATGAGGTGGTCACCTGAAATAGGTTCCAAGAGTCTTGAAAGAACTTCCCAGAGGTTAATTGAGAGACAGCCAAAGGTTAATATTTCAGTAATCACAGCAAAGGGCGGCTACTTTAAGGAACCTAAAATATAAAACATATTTTGAGTTCTTTTATATTTTTTTCTTTGCTACATAACTCCATGTGTTCATTCACTGTTTCTGATGCATTCACTGAGAATCTATGTACATTGTAAATAGTCATAAAGGAAACCAGTATGAGAAAGGGGTTCTAAAACTTTTGACCGGTAGTACATATATATGTATATATATATATATATTTTATATTTTATATATATATATATATATATATATATATATATATATATATAGTAATCTATTGTTACCCATCGCTTTATTTAAAAAATGATAATAATTAAACATTCAATAGCACTTATTTTCATTAATCTTAATTAATATTCAATCCGAACAAGCGAAACAGAGAATTCACATCAACCAGATGAATACATTTAACTTTTTCTCCACAGTGACAAAAAACACTGACTGTGGTCACAGTAACTACTTATAAACAATTAAATGAAATGACTGCACTTAAAATATGAAAAGATCCCCTGCTGTGGTCTGAATGCTCAGTCTCACAACTTCCTGCTGGTCCGCATGGACCTGAATTGCGCACCTGCTTGTGAATAATTAAATGTCTTGAGTGGAATTGCTGCAGAAGCCTTTGTCATGAGGTTTTGGACTGTTGCCTCGGACTGACAACCTCTCGTGGCTCTTTTGATGTTGTTCTGGAGGCTGAATCTGCGCTCTGCCGGCACACTGGAGAGTAGAAATCACAAGCCCCTCTTCAGCCAAAGTTTTGAAATCAGGCAACATTTCTCCAGTTGAAGTTATCAGAAGTCGGCAAGACTCTCTGAACAAGGTATTTCCTCATCCGGCAAGCACTTGCTTCAGTGGGAGGAAACAGCAAATATGCTAGCTATATGCTAACTTGCCACCAAGTAGCCAGGCATGTGAATTACAATCAAAATAAAAAATCTAAATTTAGATTTTTCTGTCAACATTTGAAAAAAACGGCCAAAAACGGAAAATATTTGGTTCCCCAGGTGTATGTGTATCTATATACACACACATATACACTGCTCAAAAAAATAAAGGGAACACTTAAACAACACAATATAACTCCAATTAAATCAAACTTCTGCGAAATCAAACTTCACACTCGTGGTAGCATGAGATGGACTCTACAACCCACACAAGTGGCTCAGGTAGTGCAGCTTATCCAGGATGGCACATCAATGCGAGCTGTGGCAAGAAGGTTTGCTGTGTATCTCTTTAGGAGCGGGCGGTCTTTATCACTGAGCGAAGATAATAAAACAAAGACTCAGCAAAATTCTCTCCTCCCAGCTCTCCACGAGGGAACCTTTTATTCTTCAACCTCGCGCAAACTCCCATTCTATCCAAGTTCATAAACAGCTTAAAACAATTCAGAACATTAAAACGACATAAAGACAAACTTAGAGTTATAACAGAAATTGAAAAAACATCAATTAAATTCTCAGCAGCAAAACAGTGTAGTTCAGTCTCTGTCCTTGGTCTTCCTGGACCTTCGTTAGTCTCTTAGATTAGTTCTTTTCAACTTTATTGCTCTGGCATCGCATTTATCCCGATTCAGGGTCCAACAACGTCTTCATGTGTCCATAGTTCTCTGAGTCCAGTGCCCAAAAAGGTTACTTGTACTGCCAGTCTCTGGATTGGTGTCTTCCTGAGAAAACAGAGAATACTGACCAGTATCATGCTAACCCATGACATTAAAGTACCACATGTCTAATTAAACATCCTTCGTCCATATGTTCCATATAATTGTATTCTTGATGTCTCCATAGTCCGATTCCTGTTTGTGTCCACTTTCACGTCCGATTAACTGCTCCATGAAAAAAACTCTGCAATCAACATTGCAATCTCCAGACCATGTACATGTAAAACTTCTACAGCTGTGGCCTTTTCCAGCTCCGGACAACACCCGGAGGCAGTTCTCTTATCTCAACTTAAATCCACTGGCTGAATTTCCTCAAGGTCTCCTACGTACCTTTTCTAACAAGTTTTTTATATATGAATTAGCTGTCTCTACACGAGGAGAGCCAGTATTAACGCTAAGCACTATATGATGAAAAAGCTTATGCTTTGTCTCGAACACCACGACTTAGCCAGGGGTGCGAATACTTTTTAAGACTGCCTTTAGCCAATCCCAACTTTATGTTTTTTAGGCAGTCCTCCTGCATGCAGGAGATTATGAGAAGAGAAAAAAAGATAGAGACCACAGTCTCTTGTCTAGTCCACCTCAGTCGGGAGCCCGGGCAGCCAAGAACTCTCTCAACAAGAAAGGAGACATAACTCACCCCTCCCCGCCCGCCCGAAGCCCCCTTCGGAGGGGTGACCGCATACCTCTCCCGGTAGATTGAATCACGTCGAGGTCACCAATATTTAGGAGCGGGCGGTCTTTATCACTGAACGAAGATAATAAAACACAGACTCAGCAAAATTCTCTCCTCCCAGCACTCCACGAGGGAACCTTTTATTCTTCAACCTCACACAAACTCATTTTTTCATCACCATTCCTTGGTGTTACAAAGTTTTTTAAAAGTGTTCCGTGTGAGGCCTTGTGGAGTGGCGTTTTATAGAGATACAAAGCATTGGTGTGTATGTGGGTCCTTTTGACCAATCAGAATCATTATTCTCAATTACATAACCTTCTTGGCATTTTCATCCTGGCTTTCCTCTGCTTTTCCGAGAATACATACTCAACCACATCTGGAAACTTCAAATTGACGGACGTGACAGTTTGCAATAACAGTTTCATCACTTATCTGGATGCAGATTCCATGTCACGTTGACCTGGCAACACTTTAAGGATGTCAAAACTTTCCCAGCTGGCAAGGGTCAGAATATCACAAGATTTCCTGCAATAACAAGCCCATTAGTTTTCCCTCTCGCCAAGGACTTTTCTCTAATGCAATCTGCTCTCCAGACAGTCAGGCGCTTGCAAGAACAATCCTTCACAAAATTCATCTTGTAATGGTCGAAACAATAATAACACTTTTCGATCTAGTCAAAGCAGAGCTTTATGCCTCCACATCTCAATGTAGTGTCCAGAGCCTGGAGGCGCTACCAGGAGACAGGCCAGTAGGAGGGAAACAACCCAGCAGCAGGACCGCTACCTCCGCCTTTGTGCAAGGAGGAACAGGAGGAGCACTGCCAGGGTCCTGCAAAATGACCTCCAGCAGGCCACAAATGTGCATGTGTCTGCACAAACGGTTAGAAACCGACTCCATGAGGATGGTATAAGGGCCCGACGTCCACAAATGGGGGTTGTGCTCACAGCCCAACACCATGCAGGACGCTTGGCATTTGCCAGAGAACACCAGGATTGGCAAATTCGCCACTGGTGCCCTGTGCTCTTCACAGATGAAAGCCAGTTCACACTGAGCACATGTGACAGATGTGACAAAGTCTGGAGACACCATGGAGAGCGATCTGCTGCCTACAACATCCTTCGGCATGAGCGTTTTGGCAGTGGGTCAGTAATGGTGTGGGGTGGCATTTCTTTGGAGGGCCGCGTGGCCCTCCATGTGCTCGCCAGAGGTAGCCTAGTACCGAGATGAGATCCTTAGACCCCATGTGAGACCATATGCTGGTGCGGTTGGCCCTGGGTTCCTCCTAATGCAGGACAATGCTAGACCTCATGTGGCTTGAGTGTGTCAGCAGTTCTCGCAAGATGAAGACATTGAAGCTATGGACTGGCCCGCCCATTACCCAGACCTGAATCCGATTGAGCCCATCTGGGACATCATGTCTCGCTCCATCCACCAACGTCATGGTGCACCACAGACTGTCCAGGGGTTGGCAGATGCTTTAGTCCAGGTCTGGGAGGAGATCCCTCAGGAGACCATCCGTCGTCTCTTCAGGAGCATGCCCAGGCGTTGACCATTTCATGTTAAATCAAACGGTACCATGTTTTAGTACCTAAACGCATCATTGTGACACTGACAGAGTGGAAGCATGGGCAAATTTCCATGTTGGACATGAACACAGCATTGCACGCACAAGAGCGTAATGATGTCAGTAGCTGCTGGTATCGTCAACAAAGCATGGCTGATAGAAAGCTCTCGACAGTATGGCTCCACTTTTCAAAATGCGATGCAGATTACGCTCGCTGCAATATTTGTGACGCGTGCAAGGCCAGCAGTGGGAATACTTCTAATCTAATGAAGCACCTGGTTAAGTACAAGATTTTTCTCAAGGCAGTGCACAATCTTCATCAGCCTCAGATCATTGGCTACAACTCCTGCATTCTATGAGGGGTCAATGTAACAAAAATTAATTTGAAATGAATTGAAGGTGTGAAATGCTGAACATGGTTCATTCAGTGTCATAAAACCCAGTCAGTAAGTCATTTTCTATACCGCTTGTTCCATAGTGGGGGTGGTGCCTATTTCCAGCAGTCTATGGGTGGGAGGTGGGGTACACCCCGGACAGGTCGCCAGTCCATCACAGGGCAACACACAAACAACCATGCACACACCCATTCACACACCTAAGGGCAATTTAGAGAGACCAATTAACCTAACAGGCATGTCTTTGGACTGTGGGAGGAAGTACCCGGTGAGAACCCACGCATGCACGGGAGAACATGCGAACTCCATGCATGGAGTCTGTTGTGATTATGAATCTGAAAATATTTACTATTAATATTTTATCAAATAATATTTCGGTCTTTTAGGGTTGTCCTGTGAATACCAGCCCAGTAAGGCAACGATATAAGGACAAAACAAAAAGGTGTGAGCCAAGCTCTGACATTATTGAACAGCAAAACTCTGCACACACATGGAATGAACTCACACAATACAAGAATTTATTAACAAAAATAAGTCAACTCAAAGTCAGACATATTTCAATCAACAAACTCTTCACTATGCTAAAACAATCCAACTAAACTACTAAGCAGAATTAAGAATAAGGAAGATTAATGGGCTATGTACAGTATAAACAAATTGATTAAAGATGATTGAAAATCATGACCAAAAGAGTGATGCAACATTACCATGCAATGTTCATGTTTGAGAACCAAGGATTATCTTGAAGAATCTGGAAGTGAAGTTAAGTTAGTCTTGGAACCAACTTAGGCAATAATCAGCATACCTTTAGACAACCATTCACAATGCAAGATCAGATAAAATATTATTTTAATAAAATGTTTTAAAGAATTATCTGCTGAATAAAACCAACCTTCTGGATGACTAATTCTCAACGGTGTCTCATTAGCTGCCTTTATTAATTGAAATAATATTTAAAGAAATATTAAAGGAAACGGTAAAATATTTAAGGAAATATTTTGGAAAAGAGCCAAATCTTTCTGGAGAAATGGGGCTTAATGGTGTTTACTTAGTTGTTAAATTTAGTAAAATAATGTTGTGGCAAATATTATTTACTTGATTGAAAACTAACAACCTTTCTGGGTAAGTATTCTTTAGCAGGCAAGCACGTGTCCTAAGCTGTTAGCAGTTCAAGCTAACAAAAGAAGCTGATAGCTTAGCACCAGAATCAAACACACACCTTTCAAAATACCGTCAATAAAAGGGTTAAAATGCATAAGCGTGGACGGAGCGTTATGATCAATCTTCTGTGTTTAAAATCACCCATTAAATAAAGTTTGTCTTAACTTTAAAAACTCACAAACACAGAACACAAAACTGAGCACGTGTGCCGCAGTTAGCCTGCTAGCACCAAGATAGTTGAGTTCAACACAAACAAAACCAAACTTGATAAAATGAAAAACGTTTAGATCATTAATCTTTATTACTCTGCCCAAACACCCAACCTCGTATGTGAACCATAATGAGGAGGAGTTGTCCGGGCGACGACGAAGTTTGACGAAAGCATCCACTGTGAACAAAACATTTGCTTCAGCTAACCTCCGTAGCTGTTGAAGCTGGAAGTCGGTTAAATGCAATTTATTTTGAAAGTTCCAGAAAAGTTTGAGTTTAATGTTGAAATCCATGGCTGTGGTCCCAACAAGTCGAACCCAGGATCTTCTTGCTGCAAGTCAACAGTGCTACAAACTGCGCCACTGTGCATTAAATATTAATGTTATAAATATTAAGGTTATCAAATTTAACGTTGCCTGTTTGTCAATTTTACCATGTTTACTACTTCACACCTTCAATTCATTTCAAGTTAATTTTTGTTACTTTGACCCCTCATAGCATTTAGCACTGATAGCATGCCTGCATTCGTTAGGGACTCGTCATCTGCAGCCTGCAACATGGGAGAAGAATACAATACAAACAGCTGGATGTTGTTTAGATATGCTCAGTAAAGTTTATATATTGATAAATAAATATGTTAAATTAAAACATTTTGAGATTTTTATTATTAAACAAATTAACATTTATTACCACACAAGAGTACCGAGAACTGGTACCGTTGAGTACCGATGCCAATTCCCAGGTAACGAGCATCAGTACCATATTGGTTCAAAGGTGAAAGGTACCCATCCCTAACTATGACAACTTCAGATTTTTTTCAAACAACTTTCAATGATTAATCAAAATACTTGACTATCAAGAAAAAGAAACAGATGTGAATTGGTTTAAGTTCATGGGTATAAAGTGGTTTGTGTGCAAGCACAAAATAGAAACAGATATGGATCAAATAGGAACATGTTGGTACAAAATGGAGGCATGAATTGACCAGGAGCCTTCTTTTTGATGTGGTGCTTTGTTTTGTAATATAGACTATACATTAAAAGAAATATCATCTCAGTTTTTTTTTCCAGAAACATTTGCTATATTTGACCTTGAATTCGTCTGTGGCATCCTGTGGGAATGTTTTTTTCAGAGTGGGTAATTTGCTACTGGCTGAGAGAGATCAGGGGGTGATCTGTTTTAAGTTTGCATGTGTGTATTTCTTAGCTGTCAGACTGTCTAATTTGTGCTGCTGTCAGGGTAAGGGTAAGCCACCTGTCAATAACCAAGGGTCAATATCAGTAAGCAAAGTCACTTGATTTAGCTTAAATCAAATTTGATGTGGAGTGCAGCGAAGGTTACCACTGTGGGAGCAAGGGTCAGATAATTTAGGATAAACACTAAATGGACATGGAAATTACATAGAAGGAAAACCTGTACAATGATACAGTCCTCCAATTCGGAAATGTGATAGAAAGGTGTCTCAGGCTAAAGCTGTTCCTCCTGAGGAGACAGTCTGCTTCTCCATCCCCAATCTGCTTCTCGGTCCCCCCTTTGTAAATGCCCCACCCCCACTGTTTCAGTCTGTCAGTGAAAATGATTTAAGCCTCTTTTTTAAGGGGACATTTCTGTAAAATATCACAATTGTAGTCTTTGCGCTGTTTCCCGTCTTCCCCCCTCATTTTCATCCCTTTCCTAAGCAAGCTCTTTCATACACATCACAGCCTCCCTCATCCTTGTCCCCCCCCCACACACAACACACCACCCCCTATCTCTCTTTTTTTCTCTCTTTCTCATGAATGTCACCTCTACTGATGGTGGCTGCCGAAATTCACACACACACACAAACACTCACACATACTCTCGCTGACTTTGAATGGGAGGGTGGAGAGAGGAAAAGAAGGAGGCGAGGGTAGGGAGGGGGGACTCAGTGAGGACTGTGGGAAAAGAGCGTGCCATCCGGAGGCAGAAGAGGAGTCTCCTGTCCCCCGTCTCCC